>VUQJ01014643.1:2835-14938 GCA_015108635.1 Andinoacara biseriatus
CCTTGGCTGTGACTACATCCTCTTTTCTCGACAACTTAGAATGGGTATCCTTGTCATAGCCATCATCGTCACTTTGTAGTGAATTTTCTTTTCTAGAAGTCTTGGTGTTGCTCATGCCATCTTTGCTGTCCTCATCACTATTCAGTGTGTTCTTGCACTTTTCACACAGTACCTGGCGAGGCCGCAGACGGATAGTACTTATAGTCATACGGCCAGGCTCTCGCGTTCGCCTCTTCTTTCTCTTGATTGGTCGTGGAGGGGGTTGAGGTACCCATTGGCTATAGGTGTGACGCACCCATAAGGGCTGGGGGAAGGGGGCTCCTTCAAAATAAGGAGGATAAGGAGTCTGTCCAGCTGGCACTGGTGTGGGAATGGGGCAGGGTAGTGGAGCAGTAGGTATGCTGCTTTCAGGGAGAGTGTTTTCATCCTTTGGTCTGTGCGAAACCTGGCTGGGAGATTTGGAAACCGGCTCCCCACTCGGAACTTCTGGGATTTCAGAAGCAGGTTTAGATACTTGGCAGTCCCCGAGTTTTGCTGTTAAATCTGGTAGACAAAATAGCCCAGTCCTAAAATAAATGAGAGAAAAAGAAACAATGCATGAATAGCTGTGGATCTTAAGCTATTTACAGCAATTTTAACACATTCATGTAACACATTATGAGACCTTTTTACTTTCCTCCACCAGAACAATACTACGCTGCTGTGCCTCATTACAACATGTGAGACAACCTGAGGCAAGTGGGACGACACTACAACAACAATAATAGTGCAGCCAAAACTGTTCACTCTTTTCTTATTATTTTTGTAACTAGTTTTGTTTTATTTTGACTGGACACAATGATGTCATTCTCTCTGTCATCTGTGTGCTGAAAGTTTTTAACATGTGGGGGTTTGTTGCGCAAGCAAACAAGCATTTATCTGTACTTCAGCCTCAGGCCACAGAAGTGAAGCAAGAGTGTAATTTTACTGAGCGATTTTTTTTTTCATAAACAAACTGGGATCAGCAAACATGTCCAGTGATGGCCCAACTGCCAAGAAAGTCTCTGAGAGGTGGCTGGCAAGCAACAGTAACATGGCTATGCTGCCTTAGTCAGGAGACAACAGACAAAGAGACTACAGGATGCCCGAGACCACCCCCTCCTCCCCAACATCTGACTGAACACAAACAATCCCATGAATCACTCGGGATTCAGAGAGGTAGGGAAGGAGCCAGGAGATTTCAGTTTGTTTTTGCATCCGTGTCTACTTGGGGCTTATATGTGGTAAGATTATTAATTAGTGCACATTTGGGGAACCTGCTTTCCTCCCCAGGAGAAGTAGTTGGCAGGCACCTCTGAATAATAGTCTCTTGGTGAGGCTTGTTCCTCTTAGCTATAAACATTTAGGCTCCCATAATAATATGTGCCCCTATAGCTGTTGAATATTAGCCTTTACTGTGATTAACACGGCACAGACAGGGCTGCATGTAAGAGGTTAAGCACAGTACAAGGGCCCAGCATATAGCCAGCCAAGATTCATCACACTGATGTCATTTCATGCTGTGTTCAGTGCGAATAGATGGTGGAGATCTGACAGAATGACACAGTAACATTAAAAAAGGAAAATAAAAAGAAATCAGCTTCAGACAATGGCAGGAACTGTATTGCCATGAGCTGAAAATGAGGAATTAGTCAAATTTTATCAGTGACAAGGCCTAAAATATAGGCCTATTTTAAGTTATTCCAAGGCCGGCCTTTTCCCATTTGGGTAGGTTATTTTCAGTACAGCTTGAGCTCTTGCATGAAAAACCATCTAAGCATACTAAGGGGAAAAGCCGGTCAGGTTTTGATTCTGCTCATCTATAAATAGTCTAAAGCCAGTGGCTTTTAAGGTGCACAGCACCAGGAGCAACACAAGGCTGATACATGTGACACACAACAAGAGGGCCTGATAAGACATGACACTGATACATGTCAAATTATTCTTGCATAGTTTTCTCTTTTGAACAGACTGTGCTTTCTATCAAGGGCCCCCCCATTTTTTATTTATTTATTTTTTGTCAGAGGTTAAAATGGACACAGATCAGCTCAAAGTTTGATTTACAGGAAAAGGGACACAGTTTTAATAATTCAAATCCCATTTTAATCATTTTCTATTGTTTCTACAGGTCAGAAGTGACAGGTTATAATGTGGCTGCCTTTGAAGCTACTTCACCTCACTGTACTAAAACATTACTGCACAAAACTACTGCACATACAAATTTGTGTCTAAATGCATAATTATATAACTGACACACTGAATACTGTACAGCTAAGGCCTAAGTGTTTTACTAGATACGCGTTAGCTGCTCTGCACTTGATTAGGCTAACAATAAGCTACAGATGAACCAACTGACAGGAGCTATTTTTCAACAGAAGTCATTAACAGTCTCTACAGACTGGGCAACTACCATTATATAGTTTTTCTCCATCGTAAAAGCACGTATTTCGTCATCTTACTATAGGCAAAAATAGCATCACTTTAACATTAGCCGGGAAGCTAGGAGATAGCCACCTTGTCAGCTACAATAACCTGCAAGTCTTTTGTATGAAGGCCTAGGCTGCTAATAGCTAGCTTTGACTTAGCATCAAATGAAAACTAGCCATTAGCAAGTTTAGCAAGTAATTTAAAGACGAAAATATATAAAAGATGTAGAAGAAATAGTGCTCACTTTTTGTTGCAATCGAGTAAAATCCCCGTGTAGTTCTTTTCTTGATAGGTCAGCGTCACCACCAGTGTATCGTTAACTATTTGATCGATAGTGACAGGTACCCGAGAGCCGGCCCGCAGCTCCTCGGCCACAGCCTCCATGTTTCCCGGGGTGAATTGTCCGGCTCGGCGGTGCTCGATCCCGGCCAAGGGAGCCACGGTCGCGTCGGGCAAAGATCCGTCTCCCCTTCGCTATTGGAGCAGGAGGCTACACCAGGGCATAAAATGACGCCATCACCCCCACCAAGTCAATTACAACAGTACTGCCACCGCTGACATCACGCTCTCTGTGCTACAGGAGCAGAAAATCTCCGAAGACAAGGCCTACCCTTTCTCTGTCTCACTTCGTGCTGCTTGATGCCATTCATTACAGCGCGACTTTTCGCCTTCTGCTCAGCGCCACACTTATGGCGACTGTCTTCAAAACAAATACCACAATTACACATGAAAACTGACAACAAATACATGCATTTTGAAATAGCATGTAGTCTAAAATTCAAATTGACGATGACAAAAATGAACGGCATTTAAATATTAATCATAAGATGCAGAGCCAGCGAACAACATATATACAGTTTCACAAAAAAAAGAAACAAATTAATGTGCTATTTGGCAAAACTTTGTCACCATATTTGAAATGTATCCTGCTGCAATTAATGAGGAAATTATTTGGAGATGAAAATTAACTTTTGTAATGTACTCTCCTTTAAAATGTTCTATTTTAAGTTGTTCCATTTACACAGCATGAAGGTAATTCACTTTTTATAACTGATATAGTCATGCCATCATGTCTGGTGAGGCAACAGCTAAAAAGCTAATTTTGGCACACTAAAATATTGATTTTGTGTCTATTTAAGTAAGTTAAAGTTAAGATGATTACTTTGGTTAGTGGAGAGGGTATCTTGCAGAAGTCCATAAAAAGGCAGTAAGATACAAACTGTGAAATCGAAACTTTCTAAACACTCCTTTCTCAGCAAACACTTGCATAAGATATGTACATTTTAAGAGTCACTCACAAGGGTTTAGTCTATTTATTTATTTCTGTATGACTTTAATATTACAAAATTCAAACAGCAGGTGTGAAATCTCCATCACTTATCACTGAAACTAGGCCAGGTGTCCCCAGTGAAGAGTGTGAAAGATTTTTCAGGAGCTTGTCCTTGAGTTCTCTTCCTCCCTCGAAGCCGCATCTGTAACTTCCTCATCTATAAATGAAGGGAGAGTTTAGATCAATAACCAATAAGTTTAATATAAAAGAGCTGCACAGTGAAAAGGTAATAATAGGTCTGACCTCTTCCACATCCTCTGCTGCTGCTGCCATCTGCTCGCTCGCTGTGCCCCTGGGATTCCTGCACCTCTCCTGTATCTTCTCAACGCGGGCATGGATCTGCCGCTCCAGCTCCCGGGCCGATCTGGAGGGCCGTCCAGGTCAAAGGTCAAAATTAAAATATAATACACTGTACAGGTGTTTAAGTCTCATAGACTTAATAGATATAATCCAAAAGGTCACTCTCACTCCCTCCGTCATTAAGATTCTTTCAGTGAAAATAAAATGGGAAAAGCTGCATCATCTCATCTGGTTTGTCTATTTTTTTGCAGAGATCTAACGTTTAATAGGAACAAAGGAATCAGCTGATGCTCTATAATGTGTGCAGTCTTTCTATGTCCACTAGGTGTCTCTAGCTTTACATCTTTAGCTGCACAGCTCACATCCGTTAAACCGTGCAAAATGCCATTTAATGCACACTTGTGGAGTTCTCATTAGGCTCATTAATGGGATAATTGTAAGTTTAAATCACAGTGGCTTTCTGAGAATAAGTACTCTTCACAAAGGCAAATACAGTCACTGTCAAAGCTAAGAGACAGAACAAACTAACACAGCAGGCCTGGTTCTGATTTTAAAATGGACTCGGATTTTAGGATCCGAGGATGTTGTGGGCCTTTTTTTAAAGGGTGTTTGACAGTGTTTTGGTCACCCACAGTTCCTCATTACCTGTCCCCTTCACACTCGCCAAACGTCCAAGGAGCACCACCATTGTCCTCTAAACCAGGTTTATCATCTTCTTCTGCTTTCTGAAACAGAGTAAGAAAGTGCTCATAACATTTAAAACAGTGGTTTGTTCTCGACTGCAGAACCTGTGCGCACAAAGGGTGATACAACTATTGCAACACATGCTACAAAGATGCAGACTGCAGCCTCACTGTTTCCAATTACCCAAATGGGCGCTGCCTTTTTCATTTACAGCTTATTCTCCTTTATGTTGCTGATTCTATGGAAACATAATGGGCACGTTTTCTGCTATATATGTATGTAAATTAGGCTGAGAGTCAAATTATACATTTAGAATGTGTCTGCATGTGTATATCAGCACTAAAGGATTCTCCAGCATGCTCCATTACCGCCACTGGAAGCTGTTGCTATCGCATCACCAACATGGTTGTGCTACTGTCTGAAAAACCCATTCACTCACATAAGAGTAATTGATTTAATGGTAATATAGCTAATGCCTCCCGCCTTTGACCAGTGTGTCAGAGGTGGTGCTCTACTGCTCTCTGGTGGTTGGCAGGATGACAGATGGAAACGTGAGGACACACAAACCTCCCGCCTCCTTTGTCTGTCAAGCTTCTTCTGTTTATGCTCAGACATTTTCTTCTCCTGTGTGATTCTGGCTTGTGTGCGCCACTTCTGAAGAGCCTCTTGGCTTCTACAGGAGAGGCAAAAAACAATGCACTGTAAACGATCAGCGACAGGAAAAACACTATTGTTCTGGAGGCTGAAATGGGCTTACTTTCTCTTCTGCTCGAGAGTAGCCTTCTTCTCATTCAGCTCCTTCGTTGCAGCCTGTCTCCTCTTTTCTGGCCTCTTCCAGTGAGCAGAGTCAAGCAGGGGGAGCTGGGGAATAATGTCCGCATTGGTAGTTGTCTTTTTTCTGAAAAATAAATTCAAACAAACGGCTTTATTTTTATAGCTTTTCTGAGCTCTGTAGCTTAGATTTTTATCACTTGGTCTACAGAGAGTGATGTTAAAGAGGCGTTCTGCCATAAATTCCAAAGCACACGGCCACAGACTCTGCCCTCCACACAGAGCTGGGTAGTAAAAAATGTTATTTTCAATTTTGGTAGCTGAAATTAAATGATTATTAAGATGCTCTCATTTTTTTTTTTTTTACAGCGGTGGGTCCCTTAAAGCCTAAACTCACTCTCTGCAAGTGGCTCGATTAGTGAATTATCCTTAACAAGTGGAACACATAACTGACCTTAAAAGTTTTCCCCTTATGAAACAACAGTTTGACATTTTGGGAAATGTGTGCATTCAATTTCTAGTGCACAGAGTTAGAGGGAAAGATCAATACCCCTCTCATATTTGACAGTTAAATGGAACCCATTATGTTTTTCTTTCTTTTCTTTCCTTTCAATAGTAAACTGTTATAGTGGTGGATGTTTATTTGAAATTTTCAAATAATGGGGTCAGTGTATGTGTAATTAATCCCTGTGAACCAAAAGCTACAGACTGTCTACAGTCCAATGTGCAGCGGTAAAACTAATACATCGACCAGCAGCTCTAAAGCTCACTAGTTATCATGTTATATGTGTTTAAAAGTGGCAGCATAAAAGCGCAGTCTGCTTTGTTACAAGCCTGTTATGTGTAACCATTATTTGGCAACCAGTGAAGACTGCAGGAGATTATGAGATCCATCTGAAATCTATCCCAGCTTTCAAGAGGCAGGGTACACCCTGCCCAGGGTATATGTCTTCCACAGAGCTAAGCCAGGAGATATTACAGAATACAAAAAGCGAATTTTATCAATTAGGTTGTGAGCTTTAGAGTTGGTGGAAGACAGATATTTCAACCTTTGCACAGAGCCAGTGTGATTCCCTCCATTTCTCTGCTAGAAGAAACTGTCTTTTGGCTGTAGCCTCAAATCTTACACAGGTACCGAGAAACTAGTATCAGCGAACTATTTTTTACCCATCCAAACATCTTTCCTTACCTTCTGGCAGTAAGAAGAAGTTTGGATTTCAGGTTTTTATCATATTGTGCTACTGAGCCCAGCTCAGCTCTGTCCAATAGGATCAACTGATGTTTGAGTTCCTTGAACCTCTGCAGCTCGTCCACATTCCCTGACTCATCCTGCTCCTCCACACTGGACCCCCTCAGCTCTGACAGCTGGAGTTTCTCCACCGCTGGCAACTCTGGAAATAAAAAAAAAAAAGGAACTTTAATTAGTAACACTAAATATTCCATTTTATTGCAGCTAAAGGTTGATAAAAATACAGCGTGGAAATTCAAACCTACAACACTCCCACTTTTAGCCAATTAAATGAGAGGAGATTTACATCTAAAACTTGGGGCCCTCTCTTTGTTAATAGTCTTGTAATCAGGGAGATAAATAGTTTAATTGGGGGTTCTGGCTCTGCTTATTGTGCAGTAGCAGCAGCAGCAGCCTCTCCTGTCTCAGGCTTCTCACAGTGATTACCTCCAGACAGGGCATAGTGACAGAGAACTCCTGATTAGAGCCCACGGGTTATCGATCATTTCCATTGGGCTAAAAATATTACAGAGCTGGAACAGTGAAAAGGGAGCAGGCGCATGGTGGTGGTGGTGGGGAGGGAGTCAGCTGAGCTGCACGCGCCGTCTCCAAGGGAACAGGAGTCACACCAGAGAAGCAGGGCAAGGAGCTATTTTTGTGAACACACTGTCCTGTCTTTGACAAAAAGAGCAGATGGCTAGGATGCACGTGCACGCACTTTGTGTTGTTCAAAGGTAAAGTGCCTTTGACTCACCTGGAGGGGTCTTCCTTGCGCTGACTGATCGCTGAGCCATAGCATTCCTCAGGTACTGGAGGATGGACAGGAGACCCTGCTGCACAACATCTTGTGGAGGAAAGTGGATTGGGCAGTCTCTCAGGTTCAGACCTTTGAGGGTAATCACATTTCCTGAAAAAAAAATGCAAATAATGATTTATTTATAAAGGAGTACACTAAATACCGAAGAGGCTTACATTACTCCTATTGTATCAGCTACCTGATAAAAGGGATCTATTATGCCTTTCCTTATTTTCTTTCATACACATCCACTGTTCCCATGAGGAATGCTCATATTAATCATCACCAAAGTTTCAGATAATGAGGTCAACATGTGTACAAGTAATCCTTGTAAGCCACAAACTGCAGACTGCTCTAAATGTATGATGTCAAAAAAAAGGAGGGGAATCCTTACATGTTAATTTCAGCCACCCAGCTTTACAGCTGATTTAGACTAATGCAGGGATTCACTGTAGAGTCTCGGACATAACCTATGTAAGTACATGGTGCATTATGTGTTAATTATCTTGTCGTTGCGTCCCGGTGTTTTACATGCGGTGACAGCCACGATAGAAACGCTCTTTCTTATGATCAATTTTTCAAAGGCAGACATATTTATCCATAATGTTTTTCCACTTTTTTGTACATTCCCTCATGTCCATTCTGACATCTGTGAATCCTTATATTGACACTATAATTATTGTCAGAATCAGAATCAGATAAAAATTATAGTGTCAAGATATGGATTCATCCTTATATTGAGGCGATGATTGTTATTCTCACTGATAAACTCAAAAAAGGTCATGAAAAAGCAGGTGGAAATGGACAGGAGGAATCGACAGTGCTGAACAGCAGTTGCGGGCTGTGTCGATGCAACGTGCAGTTACATTTCTGACAAAGTGCACGTCAGGGTTCCACGTAGAAAACAAAAGATTCAAGTAAACTTAAAATAAGTAAATCCAATTAAAGAGGATTCTTTAAAACCAGCAATAATCAACAGAGGGGCTGCACCAGGACCCAGTGTAAGAAAATGACAACTTGTTTTTTTCAAACAGGGAGGCACCACTCACCCAGTTCTGGTGGAAGTTCCGAGATAGGATTCCCTTCTAGGAGCAGTGTTTTCAGAAGCCTACATCCATTAAAAATACAGATTATGAAATGACTGAAGGGGTTTGGCCTTCATCAGGAAGCATATTTTCTCTTAAACTTGAATAATGTACAAGCCACCGGAGGAGAACGTACAGGCCACGCTAAAGTCAGATTGTGTAAATACCGTGAAATGCTTTTAGTGACTTGGATTTTCATTTTTGCCACATTTAGTTTTACAGTTGTAGGACTTGTGCGCTTACCTTAAGGGCCTCAATTTATGCTAACAGTCAACAGAAATCAGAAAATGTCCTGAAACCTGACTTTGCTATTCTCCCACAGTGGCCTAAGCCTTGGTTTAAGGGTAACATGTAATCTCAAAGTTGTCCAAATTACTTCAAATAAACACATGTGCAGACAAGACTGGCCTAAGAATTTAATATGAATCAATATATATAAAAAAAACTTGCATACATTACCTATGTGAGCCAATTTCAGCGGGGAGTGACTCAATTAGGTTTTTCCTGAGGTCCAACCACATTAGGTTGGGCAAGCTGATGAACATTGAACCTGGAATACTGCATATCTGGTTGCCTTCGAGGCTAAGATACTGACGATGACAGACAGAGAAAAATAAATGATGCAATGGTATAAACATTTTGGGGTTTAGTGTGTTTTTTTTTCCTGTTTAAAAGGCATCGCAGCATACATCATGTAGCCGGTGTGCCCACACTGACCTTTAGTGCGCTATTTCTCAAAAGATTGTCTGGAACATGTTTCAGCTGAGATCTGCTCAGACACAACGTCTCTGCTGAATAAGATTCAGAGGGCTCCCGAGGCTCGGCATCCTCAGGAGGAGTGCGGGGGATCGGAGGTTTGATAACACTGCTTCCAAAGACAAAGCTAAGCTGCGCACCAGGAAGCTCAGCCTCCTTCTCTGGGGAAGTCATTGCACAAGGGACGCTGAGATGCTTCACTGGTGTACTCGAAATGTACGAGTGCCTTTTGGCGGAGGGATTTTTTTTTTCTGGAATAAAGAAAATTCATCCAAGTGTCACATTAAATGCACAGAAGTCGTCTAACTTGGCTACGAGCTAAATTAACTTTACAACCAGAAGACAACACCAGCCTAACAAAATCTAACAGCTCAACAACTGTGTCAGCTTACCTGCTATTTCAGTACACACACTCCTAACAGTGTGAACACGGCTCAGTATCCTCTTTTAGGTTAAAACTACGAAATAACTTTTAGGCACGTCTCTGGACTTGGCGTTGTAACCATGGCAACAGGGTCAACACAAACTACGGCAGCTGTCCACGTGCAAAGCGAACAGGACGATTTTTTTTTTTGCCATTTTGTTCAGTAACATTTTCTATAAATATAAGTTTAATTTTCTACACTTTATTATATGCAGAGCAGCAAGAAGAGCAAATGAGGCTAATGTGCATATTGTGTAGTTAAAGTGTTAATCCCCATCCCCACCACCCCTCAGTGATCCGGCTCCACCCATCCCATTTTCTAATGAGATTGTGGAATAATTCACTGAGGTTCATTTGGATAAACGCAGTTTTCCTCTGTTGTTGCCTGTGTGGAAAGCCTTCACTTTGTTCTGAGCCACCCTGCTGCCTTTATGTCCACACGCTGTTCCTATTGTATTGATATGCGTGACAGTCTGTGGTACACAGCTACGTCGACTACAGTCACTGGCTGGCCAGCCACTGCCACACTACTCTCCCAACAGTTAAGCTAGCGGGAATGCTAATTGGTAGCTTCCGGTTGTCGTTGGTGTCATGGGAAGCACGTGAAATGTTCAAATGTCAAATATCCTATTCATGTGTAAATGCATTTTTATCGAAATTTTGTTCAGTATGCTGCTTTGATGGCTACTAAACAATAATAATGACTACTGACTAATAATATTATTGTATTAATGTGAGTACGCATATGATGACACTCCCATTACCACAAAGTTATTATGGCTAATAAATTGAAACTGATACTAGGTGGGAAAAACACTATTACTAGAAATGTGACTGAAATGATTTAGTGGACTTACAAATCGAGCTAAGTAAAATGTACATTGGTGCTTATTTAGACTGGGATGCAGCTAAGAAATAACAATAAAAAACAATAAAAAAAGTTAAAATAATAAGAAAAGGACTTGGAAACTTTGGGAACTAACTAAAACTTAAAAAATAATGAAAACAAAATAAACGAAGAAAAGCTAAAAAAAATCAAATTATAAATACCCTATCTCTGGTAAGTTGTGGCGATGGCGTTTGCGTTTGAGCTTTTATTTTTACAGAACATTGACTAACTTCCGGTTATGTTTTCGCTAGCTCGGCGCGGCTCGTACTCTTGAAGCCCCATCAAACACAAGTCCGTCGGCTTGGCTGCGCAAGGCGACTAAACACTACAAGCACCGAGCGTTTATTCGCAAAGCGCAAAGCTCCAACTTAGCGAACAGTGTTAGCTTTAAATACCGTCCCCCTCCGTCGGTAAGCGCTGCTCTTTGCTTTCCTCTTCCTTCTGAGGACTTCAACTCGCGCTGGTTAAATTGTCGACAGAGCAAATAAGGGGAGAAATAAAGCGAAATAACGGTCGCGGCTTGGGTGAAATGCATGGCTGTTACTGTGTTTTGAGGAGGAGGGGGTCCGACACAGAGCTGTAGTTTCTCTTCCAAGAGGCGAGGAATGCAAGCTGAGCATCAATGTTTCACTGGGGCAAGTGGAAGAAGAGGATGGGAGCCAACAGTTCTTCAAAGAGACCCGTTTTCGACGAAAAGGAAGATGGTAAGTGATGGGAAAGTAAACAGAGGGGTCACTAAAATCTCTAGCAAACAGTGGGGCTAACTTTGGAAGTTGCTGTTGAGTATATTTAACTTGTAATGGCATTATTTCATGGTATCCTTCATCTTAGCGCAGTGCTGGAGCTAAGTTATCTGAGTTCCTGTTAGGAAATTAAAGGTTAGATGGAGCTTGCTGCGCATAGAGAACAAACGGTGTGCATGTGGGAAATTTTGAAGGCTTAAAGCCCAACTTTCCACTACAGGAGGCAATACTAAAAGAAGGAAAGCGAGCCTAAATTTGTATTTTTCTGACATGACCCAGCACACGCATTTCAATTATGAAATGAATCTCACAGTCACTGTCAAAGTATAACTTAGGCTGGGCATTTGGCTCCCTCTGGGCTACTCTTTTAATATTGTGGTCTGTCTTTATGTGTCGTTTAGAACTGACAACATCGGGCTTTAAATTCACTTTAACTGGTTTATCGCCATATTTTCTTGTTTTCTTTTTATTTTCTTGCTTTTGTATGTGTTTTTTCCCCTTCTTTGTTGGGAATTGAATTCACCGTAAATACAAGTGAAGCTATACTAACAGAATAGTTACAGTGTTACTAAAGACATTAACAAATAATGTCATTTTTAATTATCACCTGTAACTTTAGCACTAGTTTATAGTAACATTGTAAGTATGGAAG
>VUQJ01014644.1:5700-19351 GCA_015108635.1 Andinoacara biseriatus
CACCAAAATTACGACACCAGAAAAAAAAAAGAAAAAGAAAAGTTTTGTACTTCAACATGATGCCGCGACCACGTTAACATCTGCAGCTCACTGAAAGCACGTGATTTAAACTGAACAGCTTCAATTTTCATGCACACTCAAGTCTACAACTTATAAACTGTGTATAAAAGTATGAAATGTACTGTATCCTTTCTTTAGACCGGCAAAGTGAAAGTGCAACAGGTGTGTTAACATGGTGCTTATATGTTCAGTTAAACAGAGGTTCACCCGTATTTACTGCTTTATCACACTGTGATCGCAACATTACAGAGTTGCTGACAATAGCTATGCGGGGAAACAGCTCGCTGCGTGATCCTGTGAAAGCTGTTTGAATTAGTTTGAAGTGAGTGACTTTCATGTCGAAGCCAAGTTTTAACTCAGAGTGGTCAAGGCTCATGAATAAGAGTCACATAAATCCTGAAAGGCTTTGCGATTCATAGGTCATCTTCACAACCTTCACAACCAGTGTGCTCACTAAAGATGTCTGCCTATTGTTGAGAATTCTACGAAGCAGGTCAAAGCTTCCTGTATTATCTTTTATGCCGCCTATCAAAAAAAGTCTGACACTCAGCTGATTCAGCATTCGACTCTTCGCCGCACTCTTCAGCTTTGCTGCATATCACTGGGGAGAAGAGAGCTTAAATACCAGCCTGACCTACTCATGACTGATCCTATTTTATACAGCACCGTTTCTCTATCAATCAAGGTGCTAGTAGCCTTATAAAGTTTAACAGTCAATCAATATGTTGGTGGTTGGAAATCCAGACTATGAACCTCTGATCAGTTTATGCTGTGAGAGGAAAAACTGGAGCCCTAACCCTACTCTAAACAATCATTTGAGGTAGCTATGTAACGTATGACTATAAGAGGGGACATTTTGTAGTAAAGGAAAAAATAAAAGTGACAGTGAGAAAGATTTTCTAAACCTCAGGCCTCCATCCCTCATGGTCTCTGTGGTGTGTGATTGCTGCTGGAAAGACAGCCACTATGTCAGTAATAGAAATGCAAAGAGCTTGGCTGCAGACTGGAGAGCAGAAGGGAGAATGTGACAGATCCTATTTGCTCAGATCAGGACCTAGAGAAAGTTGTCTCTGTGTGTGTGTGTGTGTGTGTGTGTGTGTGTGTGTGTGTGTGTGTGTGTGTGTGTGTGTGTGTGTGTGTGTGTGTGTGTGTGTGTGTGTGTGTGTGTTTTCTCTACAGAACTGAAAACAGTCCAATCAATTTCATTTACTGCTATCTATGACCAACAGGATACTGATGAGCCATGTTACTGCAGGTTTAATGGAAGCACTTCTTTTAAATTCTGAGAACTGGTGATGATGATTATGATTATCAGAGATATCAGATTTCAATTTTCACTGCTCCTCGTTCTGGTTAAAGTCCACATGACCGTCCCATTTGTCAACACAGAAACATACAGTCACACTGTAAAGAATACTGTGTGCAGAGACAGCACGATGTTTAAACAACATTCATACTTTCCATTTGTCCTGCCAATCTTTTTGTTTCATTTGATTTTCACTGGGAAGACTGTCTATGACTGCAAGGTAGAACCAATATGCATACAAGACTGTGACTTTATTGTCCTCTTTCATGTCTGGTGGTGTAAAAGTTCTCAGTGTACGGATGATTACCTGACATCAAAGCAAGAAGTCACCACTAATGTCAGTACGGAGCCTGTGTGCAATGTGCTTTCTCCCTTCTATTTTCTTTCCTCATCTGTTGCTCTTCCAAGTTCTCGACACGACTCCCTCACAAAAGCTAGTACTCTGCCGCAATTTAGCTTTGCTGCCCTTTGTGTTTGTGAGTTTTTGCCAAGATTTAAGTTGGTTCGAAGTTAGTCCTGCAAAATGTTGTCTTAATGGAATTGTTTCCCACAGAATTCAGGACACAGTACATTCAGCTGGCTCTTAGTTAGTTCCTGTTCTGCTCGGTGAGCTTGGCATAGCTACAAATAAGCCAGTTCTCCACCTGCGGCAGGCTGTGGTTTTAGTGGTCTCTCAGCTCACAGCAGATCTCCAGAGAAGAACAATGATTTGGGCGTCTGCCACCAGGCAGTTGGTGCAGCAGGAGTCAAGAGAGTCTCTGGCTAGTAACTGTAATGGTGGTTGTCCCTGATTTAGTCGCCTTTCCAGTCTGTTGGTAAGGAAAAACACAGGGAGGGTAGAGGCTATCCATTAGTACACTGATTATGAATGGCACAGTTCTGTCAGTTGGGTGAGAGCTGCTGAATGTGTGCGTGCTGCGTGCTGTGTGTGTATTATGCGCACGCACAGCTATGTGATTACATGCAGTTGGCGGACGTTCTTCTCCGTGGGTGAAAACACAAGGTTTGCCAAAGTTAACCAATAAGGGAGCACCGGTAAAATGTTTGTGACACCAAATGTACTCTGGTACTTAAATCACCTTCATCAAGCTGAACATGGACATTTAAAAGAAAACCTAAGAAAGTCAAAGTAGGTAAAGCTAAAGACATCCAGAGGTCAGAGCCAGCAACAAGCCAGCAGCCTCGGTATGAGAATAGGATCAACGCAGTTACAAGAAAACTGAAAAAAAAGAAAAGGGTCGATGTCCTGTTATCTGATTAAGTTATGAACATACTGGAAAATGATGGAAACACCTGACGTTTGTTTGGTTTTTATATATATATATATATATATATATATATATATATATATATATATATATATATATATATATATATAAAAATCTGCGGCACCTGCTGTTGTTCAGTAAGGTAAATATGTCGAGTAAAGATGCGTGTACAGCAACTCATGTTTATTTAATTGTTTGCACCTCTTTCCAATGGTAGAGCACTTTGTTTTCGGATGTTAAAGTGAGAGAAGATCCTGCAACTTACTGTAGTTTGGAGGGAAAGTAAACTTTAGTTTCAGTAGTTTTCTCTTTCAAGCCACTATATTTCTGATCTCTGATGTCCACTTTTGTTTTCTGTCTTACAGTCTTTGTGCTCTAAGGCAGCTGAAAACAGAGGCGAATCACTGAAATTTAGACAAAGGAAGAGGAAGAGAAAGAGCTGTGTGCTCAGTTTTCTACAACACAGAAGTAAAATTTTCTAGTAGGAACTCGGAATCCACTAATTCCTTAAAACAAGACTAAAGAAAGTACAAAATATGCCCTCTCCTCTCCTCTTTCTATGTTCCTGTACAGCATCTCCCTCCCACTGTGAAGGTAATGTGCAAAACAGCCACTATTAACATTACATACTGTCATTTGTCCTAATTAATTAAATGAAACCATCAGGAGAGGTACTCTGGTACCCTGATGGACGCAAATTTGAACATCAAAGCAGGAAAGCAACTCTTTGAATAGAGTTCTTTTAAATTAAGAAAAAAAAAGACCTCCAGCTTGAACGTGTGTGCTGCGCAGACACATATTTTAAGGAGAACAATAAAGTATCTGTGCTCAGGAAAGCAAGATGAGTTTTGGGGAAAAAAAAAAAATAGAAAGCCATATACTGCAGATAAATTATAATTCAGCTGCAGGCTGTTTTTTTTTTTTATATATTGAAGGCAATTATTTTTTAGAAAACATAGCAAGTGCCATTTTATAATCCACCTATAAATATATGTCTCCAAAACTTATATAAGACTACCTTACAGACATCTTTACACCATCGAAAGTTCTCCAGCTCCCTCCCCCTCAGATAATAAGATCTCTTGTTGACATTTCTCTATGTAGCTTGCCATGGCATAGCCTATAAATTATGCAACAACTAAAAGAGTAGGATAGAGTCAGAGGCCTCCTCCCAGCTGAACTGGCCTGATACTGTATTACAGTTTGAAATGAAAGTTGTGAAAGATGGATAAGGCACAACTAGGAGGAAGCAGGAGCAGCAGTATCATAATGAAGCTCGAAGTGACAGACCAAATCTACATCCATCATTCTTTCTTTATCAGCAGTGGAGTTGTAAGTAAATGAGGCACATCCCCAGACAGCACAGTTCAATGACAGTGCTGAGTGTGACTGTAGACAACAGCTGTGTATATGCCAAGACAACTGTTTGGTGATTTGATGGAATGCAGTTGGTTCTGTTTCTAGGTGTCATCATTGTCAGGATAGCAGAAAATGAAAATTTAAAAAAAAAAAAAAAAAATCGACATTAACTTGCTGATAGTGAGTTATTCCCACCGTGTGAACTACAGTACGCCAAGTTTAAAAAAGCAAACTTGTCTTAAGTCTCTGCTCTGAGAAATAATCTGCCATTTGTGCTTTAAAATTCAGGACAAGCAGCGCGCTCTACATGCGCTGCATAAAAAGAAGACTCGTGGGCGAGGAAAGAGGAGGATGAAATAAAGAAAGATACAAAGTAATGGTGAAGGGAGATGGACCTTTTCTCACTGTCATAAAAACTAGTGCTAACATTTGTGTTTTCAAATGCACTTTAATGTTCTTCAGTCTGGTACTGGTATTCTGTACAGCGAGGTCCTCGAGGACGCTGGAGAGCATCACTTACGGCCAGCAACTAATGTAAAAAATAAATAAAATAAATAATCTATTTCCGGTGCACAATCAATTCCATCTGATTTCCTTCCACTCGTCACATCTTCTCTCTTTATCTCCACTTGTGTCTCTTCCTCTCCTCCTTTCCTCTCTCGCTCTCCAGTTGCCCGAGTCTGGCACATCACACCATCCAGGCTTCTTGCCAGCATCAGAGAAGTGTCAAAGTGAATCCAATATGCTTGGTCAGGCCGTATGCTTTTCTAGGTAGTGTGCTCCGATGGGAGACAAAAGAACCAAATTGATTTAACCCTCAGCTCCTCTGAGGGGGGCTAAATCAGCTCAATTAGAACAGTCACGGTCGAAAACAAAGTAAATCTGTGAGGTCAGATAATGTAAATGAATAGAGAAAAGATCCAGTATAGACTAGAAAAGACTGGCAGATTGAGTAAGAATGTAATAAAGACTTTCTAGCATCTGCAGCTTTAGTCTTTCATAGGCCTATGCTAGAGTCCACTATAGTATTGCAAAGGCACTCTAGAGCATTGAAAACTGCAAATCTTCAAACTAGTGTGATGCTGCTTATCTCGAGTGACAGTGTGTTCATTCATTCATTCTTGCTGATTTCTGACAAACAATGATCTAATGCTGATACACCAGATGTTGACATTTGCAATTGCTCACCAGCTTAACCTGCGTTTAGTATCAAAAACTGCAAAGAACACAAAGCATCAGCAGATGATCGGTGTCGCTTTAGCATCTTTGTGAACTTCTCATCAAGAGTTCTTGCTAAGAGGCAAAAGTAATTTAAACCAGACAAAATCACATTTTAAGTTATTACATGTCAGCAAAAATGCAAGGTGAGGCCCCCACATGACCAGCAACCAGTTGCCTGGATAGCCACCCAGTAAGGAAGGAAACTTAGCTGAAACTTGGAGCTGGACCTTGCTAAAAAACACCTGGGAATTGTTCCAGTCTATTCCCATCTTCCCTGAGCCTTCCCACTAAAAGAAAGCCAAACTTCACCTTCTGTCTCCATGCAGCTGTGAAGCTGACGTGCCACTTGTCCATCCCTGGCATCTGCCAAGTTTATAAAATGTGTTATGCACCTTGAGCTTGCTGAACAGCGAGGTCCCTTTGACTCAGATCATTTTATATCTAAATTATGTATCAAACGCAATTTCCCGAAATGCTCAACAGCCACAATTCAAAGGTCCAGGCAACGGAATGACGCACTAACAGGCAATCAACACAGCTCCAAACAATTTCCAAAGAGCCAAAAGTGCATCATAACAGTCTAACTCCTGATATAATCGTTCCTATATTCAAAAACAAAATGAACGAAACTGTCTCTTGCCTTGAAATCCGAAGAGGAAAGCGACGAAGGGGATCCAAACGCTGTATATCCAGAAGTAATGCATGGCGTCCTTCAATCAGCTCAGCGCTCCTCCAGAAGAAAGTGGGTGTCCTGGTGGGCTTCGGGGCGCGCAGGGGATATCTTGACCTCGAAGGTAGGAAGCTTTCCTCAGCCAGTAACGCCTCAGAGTGAACGAACTCTGCAGCAGCTGCCGATGGGAACCGCACAAGTGCTGGAGAAACAACTGGTGGACTCCAGCTCGCTCTACCAAGCGGCTGTTCGGTGGGGCGGCTGTTGCTTGGCCTGTCCTGCCATCTAGTGTTTCTCGGAGAAAAAGAGACTCTGAAGAGCGAGAGAACCTAAGCTGCCATTCTTTCATTATTACCTGAGCTTAATGAGCCATACGCACATTATAGCAACCCGTTGTCTCTGTGGGCCTTTGAGGAGCGTGTCTTGAATAAATCAAGTTTAACTGAGATTAGCATGGAAACATCTTTCAGCGCACTAATTCTCACTAATATTTATTATATTTAAGCAGCTGCTGCAGCAACTAGTGTCTGTCATTATTTCTTTTGTGTAGAATTAGGATGATGCCCTGGTAACACATCGTGACTTATGGATGACATCATTCATAACATTAATTATTTACAGCACATTGTCATTTGTTATGAATATCTGAATATCTTGTTAATATTAAACAACTACGCTTCATAAGCAAATAATAATTAACGAATTGACCAAATGATTTGTAACGTTTACATAATGAGGCTCTGATGTGTTTATCACTGTGAGACTTACAGCCCATTGGGGTCTGTCGGGGCACCAAAACAGCTTTCTCTGCTTCTCGTTGGTGATCTCTGGCCTCCACTGATGCTTAGAATAAAAGGCACCATGCTTAAGGTCAGCGGCAACCTGGAAATTGACAGCAGCACCTCACCCATTGCCGGAAGCGTCCATGCAGAAAAAAAATGTAATCACCACAAAGTCGACAGATTGCATGGTTCGTTTGATCCTCTGCGTCCAGGACGCACACACGTCACTTGGATTGAATGTCTTCCTGTCCTGAAGGTTGAGGTCATTGCAACAAAAGGTCTAGAAACAAATTTTCTGGTTTTTGTTCACATCGGTTTTCTCCATTTCGCACTCTCTTTCTCTCTTTTCCAACACAGATCAGTTTTGAATTTTGCACAGTGTGAATGCTCTCAAAGACTTGCCATTTAATTTTTGCTGAAAGAAAGTCTGGCTCTGCCAGGAAGAATGTTGAAAAGTAATTACTGAATTCAAGACGGGCATATTTAAAATATTACTAACACACTTTGTACCTGAATATTAGCTTCAATTAGCACGAGAACATAATGCTGCTATGAGATTATCTTTTGGATGACATCAGTAATTGTCTTGACGCAGCCTCTCTGACCTCTGTAACAATTCCAACATTTAGACCCGCAATTTGTACTTGAATCCAAAAGCAGCATGTCATTTAAATTCAAATGAGCAACGTTGCTGTTGTCATGAAGTGTCATTTCCATATGTTGGGCACTGGAGAGCCAAAATACCTGCTTCAAATAAAACCTTCAGAATATCTGCAAATCTTTACCTACTGAAATTTCAGAAGATTTTCAGTGAGGTGCACCTGCCAAGTTCTTTTCCCATGCTGCTGCAGAGCCCTCAAGTGTAACACTGGCTTTCTACCAGCTACATGTGAGCTTTAGTGTCATTAACTATGACCTTTCTGACATACTAGTCTTCTGAGGCTCAAAATATTTCAGCAGAGGCTTTGATACTATTTTTTCCCCCCTTGGGGCATTTGAATCAGGGTCTTCTGTGTGTATAAAGCATTGAACACTTGATCGTGTACAGATGTGTCATTCCCCTGCACAATCATACAACCAGGCCATGTATTAAGCGCCACTGACTCTGTAGAACTTGATGCTAGGCCTGATTGGTTTGGTCCAGGATGCTGATCATCTGTATCTTTGCCAGCAGCACACACACAGTTTCTTCTTCTTATCAGCTTGAGGAAGGGAATCAATACAATCGTTTCATTTTCAACTTCCCTTGAATTCTTGTTCTGGCTTTACCCCTTTTGCGTTTCATTGAATGTTTGAATGTAATATAAGATTTCCCTGCTGGAAGGACTCCACTGTCTTTTTTTGCCCTCTACATATCCTACTACATACAGAAGTACGCATACAATATTTTGTTTTATTTTTTATTTATTTATTTGCATTTGTGTTTTGGGGGATGGGGGTATCATTGTCTTTAGGATTGTTTGGACTCCTTTGGGAGAACACACTTTGGTTTAGTAATGGTGGAACATGGTGACAGACACTTAATAATTCATGCAGCATAAAAGAATGGTTCAACACTTCTCAGAGAACACAGTGTACAGCAGCGCTGAACATTTGCCATCCATCAGTTTTAGATAGCATGGGGAGGGGGGAACTGTAGGGCAAGTCTTGAATTATTTAGAGCAGATAAAGGCTATGAGAGAAAGTACCTGTAACCAGCTTTAATAACAGCACAGAAGGTGGGAGAGCCCAAGGAGCTTCCTTATTTGTGAATCTTTATACCAGTCTCTTGTTTTTATGATGATATTTTGCTAGAGAACAACAACTTTTCAGTTGATGTCTGTACACCACATCCCAAAATGTTATATATTCTAATCAGATCGTAGGCTGACAAGGACAGCCTATCAAAATACCAATTTACTGTGTATATACTTGTGGTACTTTGGAGGGGATAAGGTATACATGCTTAATGCAAAAAGGCCAGTAGGGACACAACATCACTAGACTACAACTTTTTTTCCCCCTTTTGTTCAGTAGAACTTGGCTGTAACAAACAATCATGGAATCACTAGAAATGCTGCCTGATATCAATAAACAGATATGTGGAAAATAAACATATATTTTTTTAAACAATTCTGGTGTCAAAATCCTATAAACCTCTTAATAGGTAAAGAATGTGATTACCACAAATTGTACACATTTAATTTAGCCTCCGCATTCACATTCAAATCACAACAGTCTGAGCCATTCAGGTAGTGTGGGTAAATCGACCTTATTTCATTTTGTTAATGACATTTCTGTCATCCCAAATTAAGGAAATCATAATTTTTGGAATGTTCCGATGAATTCGGTTCAACTGAAGTGTGGTTCACGGTTTTCTTCAGGGTTGTGAAACTCCGGCGTAAAGCCACTTCCAAAGGAGAACATTAAAATCCAGAAATACTGAACTACAGCAGTGCGTGAATGTGGCTGCTCAATTATTATAGTCAATAGAGAGAAAGTACAGCATGTGATACTGTGTATTCTAAGCACCTGGTCCATTTTCTCAAGAGGCACCATGGGCAGAGATAGTGCAGCAACAAGCCAAATCTCACCTCAAAGCTCATAAGACATGTCTGGTGCACTCTCAACAATTTCTCTACACATGTTTATTCACTCCTTCTTGTATAAAGTATCTTTATCAAGCCCCCAGGATATGTCTGTTCATTTAAAATGAAATGCAGCCTCCGAGAGCTACAGGATATCAAGCCAGACAAATTACACTTATTTGGATTTTCTCCTTTCTGTTCTGTGTCTTTTTTTTCCCCCTCTCCTTATACCAGTGAGTCTCGTACTTTTTAAAAATCATTTGGATTACCTGATGGAAAAGAAAATGAGCCTAACATATGAGTATGTGACAAAAGAGTGGATGGGTTTGAAGATGAACTGAGCAAAGCGTAGAAACATCACCTCTCATTAACAGAATTTTAATTGAAAATGCAGTCAAGCTTCAAATGTTAATTAAAGGATGAATAAGAGTATAAGACCCTGTTGAAGACATTCTTTAAAAAAAAAAAAAACTGGATACCTATAAGAAGTCATGGGCTTTATTTATTAGAAAATTCTTTGCTTCATAGTTGACCGTCTTGATCCGCATGTAATCGACTCATAGAGGATTCTGGGTGCATGGTGCCAGTTCATAGTGACAGTTGCCTCAGGGAGCTTTATGCTGCAAGGTAAAGACACTAGGATATTACAGAGAATATCCCAGCGAAGGCAATACAAAACTCCCTTTGAACGGGAAGAGACTTCCAGCAGAACCAGGCTCGGGGAGGCCTGGCCATCTATCACAACCAGTTGAAGAGTGAGAGGAAAGAAAAAAAGGTGGGGGTGGGGGCATAGTGAGACAAGGACAGAACAGAAATGACATCGCAAGTAAGGTTGGTGAGATATAGTTGTAGACCAGCCAGGTAAAGCACACTTTTAAAAGAGAATATCATGGCAATGGTAGTGAAACACAGGGCAGAGAGACAGAACTGCAAAGTTCATAATCCATTGAAAACTGAAATTCCCCCCTAAAACCAATGCTCTATTCTAGAGTTTGCTTACAAATCATTTGCATGTTAAGGTTTTAACATTTCTTACACTATATTGAACTCAGAAGTTCCAATCATGGCCACAGGTGTTTAAACCAAGCACCTATTCATGCAGATGCTTCTACTAACATCTGTGGAAGAATGGGCCAATCTCAGGAGTTCACTGAATTCTAGCGTGGTACCGTGATGGCAATTCAACCACAATGTGGTAAGCCGTGGAAAATCACAGAGCAGTTTCAGCGGATGCTGAGGCGCATAGTGTGCAGAGGTCACCAACTTTTTGCAGAGTCAATCACTACAGACAACTTCATGTGGCCTTCAGATTAGCTCAGGAACAGTCGGTAGAGAGCTTCATGGAATGGGTTTCCATGGCCGAGCAGCTGCACCCACACCTTACATCACCAAGCACAATGCAAAGCATTGCTTGCAGTGGTGTAAAACATGCTGCCACTAGACTCGAGAGCAGTGGAGATGCGTTTGGAACGATACTTGTCTGACTGCATTGTGTTGAGTTTAAAAGGAGTTCTTAGTGATTCAGCATACCAACACATTTTGGACAATTTCATGGGAACAGTTTGGGGATGGCCCCTTCCTTTTCCAACATGACTGCACACCAGTGCACAAAGCAGGTCCATAAAGACATGGATGAGCCTATTTGGTGTGCAAGAACTTGGCAGACCTGAGTCCTGACTTCAACCTGATAGAACACCTTTGGGATGAATTAGAGCGGAGACTGTGAGCCAGGCCTTCTTGTCCAACATCAGTGTCTGACCTCACAAATGTGCTTCTGGAAGAATAGTCAAAAATTCCCATAAACACTCCTAAATCTTGTGGAAAGCCTTCCCAGAAGAGTTGAAACTATTACAGCTGCAAACAGTGGGCCGAAATCATATTAAACCCTATGGATTAAGAATGGGTGGTCACTCAAGTTCATAGTCATGTGAAGACAGAGGAGTGAATACTTTTGGTAGTATGGTGTATATGTCCTCTGTGCTTAAATAATACTTGACAGCAAAAAATCAGCACAAGCTTTTCAAAACAGATGACAGCATTCTTCTGGTTATAATCCAACAGCTTATGTGGAGCCAGTGTCCCACGTCACATCCAGCCGAATCTTGTTGTTTAATGCCTTTTTTGGTGCTAATTATTCCTGCCTGGTTTTCAGCCTCAGTTTTCTCCCAGGGACCTCGGCCAGTGTATTGTCCAGTCTGCTGAGCAGGTGATTGGCTGTCAGCTCTAGTCTCAGAAGAAAGGAAAGCCCAGATAGAGCTGCAACAGGCCCTGCTTACTCAGGCAACCACATCATCCACGAACCTCCCTCTGGGATATATAACCTGCATTAAATACATGGTTCTGACTGCACCGCCTGCTTTCTCCGTCCACCTCTGGCTCTCAGTTTTCAACGTCTCCGTGTGTTCAGTGTTTACTCGCTAATATTGCTGCTTCCAGAGAGCGTCTCGCATCTGCTCATTAACTGACTGACTGTGTCACCTGCCACCTGCCAGCACAGCTGTTCTGCATTTGTTTACTAATGCTCTCAGTACATGGAGAGGTTCTTTGTGACACCTTGACTGCCTGATATACCTGACTTGCCCATGCTGTCTAGTCTGTTTCCTGCCAACTTGATTTCACGGCTGTGTAGTTCTGTTAACTGCCTTGGCCCTCGCGAAGCATCTTTAGTTTACTTCTCAGAATCATGCTGAAAGTTTAAGGGGGACGAACGGTGAGAGTTACTGTGAAATTTTCAACATGCACCATAAGCACGAACTTTGACAAATCTTTGCCAGGACACCAGTCAGATGGATAGGAGCAATTTTGGAGAATGTCATCTGCTTCTTGCTGCACTGAAACTAATTTTAAGTTCATTTCGGGTGAATGGACATTAAGATGAAAGGACTCAGAAGCAAATGCTTGAATTTTTTTCTGTGGAGGTTTGAGAAAATAGAGTGCTTGAGCTTTTTGAATGGGGGGCAAAAAACGTCAAGATTTGAGGCTGCCTGCAGGGAGACACATGATGCATTCCTTTGGTCAGATGAGAACAACTGGAGGGAAATCACAGTAGATTGAGGCAGCCAGAGGAGGGTTTGGAATGAATAAAATAGCTGCTGATGTGAAAAAAATGCAGGGAAAATGTCTGGGGCAGGTGAGTGGGCTGAAAAGAGTGGTCAGGAATAGCTGATCATCAGCTGATGATTTGCACAAAAATGCAGGAATGATGAGGGCAAGGAATCACTAAAAACATAAAAGGAAATGAAGGCCGATAAGAAAAATACAGAGTGCAGAGCCATATGTCTAGAACTATGAGGCAGGAAATGTGGATGAAGTTTCAAGGCTGTGAACTGAAGGTGGACGTGTTAAAATATCCACCTTAGGAATTAAATTATTTTTCCTTATTCGTGTCACCATTTTCTCCATGTACAATGCAATATAACTACATGCAGTGTTTGGTCTAAAGTAAGGTATTTCAGCAGACTCTTCAACTGGCTCTTCCTCAGTAGACATTTAATACAGCTTCAGATCATACGGTACAAGGCTTCAGAGGAAAGAGGAAAAAAGGGAGTGTATAGATATAGAGATATAGATGGAGGAAAGATAGAAATCAGTTGAAAATGGAAACAGGGAAGAAGAATGAGCCCGAAAACTGATTGTGTGATCCGTGGCAAGAGTTTGACAGTAGGCTTAAACTTGATTCTGTCATGTCATTGCAATATCCTGTCTTTCCTGCAATGTGATAACACCCTTTCTTCTCTTCTTAGTGTAACAGGGAATTTGTGGGGTGGTAACAGAAAGGTAAGGTTGCTAGGAGGCTCAAATACACAGATAAAAGGGGACAGGGGGGCAGTAATTGTGTTTGATTTCTCTATAGCTGTCTTCTAAACGTTGGTTTGGATTAGGAATGTTAGTGTATCAAATGGCATTTTCTGTCACCCACCAAAACATATAAAATGCATCTTAAAGAAGAAATATCATCCTTAGAACTTAAAAACAAGACTGTCCTCCCTAGAAAATGACTTCAAGGTTGTTTTGCATGCCAATATTATGATCTTTATTAATTTCTGTATATTTTTTTGATTATATTAGATTATATTTTTCATTTAGGAAGTGTGACTTTCGTTTGCATGGCACTGATCAGAGTGGCCCTCTAATCTCATTGTATATCCTGTATAATGACAATAAAGGCATTCTGTTCTATTCTATTCTTTAGCCATTTTTTTCAACATTAACAGCCTCGAGATACAACGTAAATAATTAAACTGTATACTGGAGTCAACACCTTTAGATGGGTTGGAGTGGAGTTTTCAATTTTGTGTTTTACATTTAAAGTCCATTTTCACCCAGCCACAATCTTGTTGTTTTAAAAGTCGGAGCGCTAAGTCATCTTTAACTCTAGCAAGCTGTGTTAGCAAGATGCATCCGTCCATGTATTGATA
>VUQJ01014645.1:7622-17715 GCA_015108635.1 Andinoacara biseriatus
AAATGTGCAGAAAAAAAAAAAAAAAAAAAAACATCGTCATCTCGAGTGTGTGCTATGATAAATTCATATGCTGCTACGATCTGTAGCAGCATCAGCTTTGGTCTCCTCAAAGCTGATGGGAAAAGCCACTTGGGATTGTCTGATGAGAGTGTTTGTTCAAAATTTCTAAATTGCTATAAATATTACATGTGTGCCTGCAGGGTTTATGTGCAGAGTTTGGCTGATAGGAATCTTCTTCCACAGTACTCCTGAACATTCCCTGTCTTGTCACATGGCTGTGAGGGAAGAAGTGATGATTAGCCACGCTTGCATGTGCCAGACAGATCAACCACGTAATCAATAATGCCTCTGTGTCAATTCCAGTGTGCAATTCCCACGTCTTCTGCGTGAAGTTGCAAGACCTACTGTACTCATCCAGGTAATGCTTTGTATCTGAGAGTCTGAAATAACACAAACTGGCTGATTAAAAGCTTATATTTATAGGCATTATGATACCAGTGTTTCTGCAACAAAGGCTGTTAATCCCAGTGGTTTAGAAAAGCACATGGAGGGGCAATTAATGTCACACTCAATTACTGTGAGATTAACTGTGAGAAAGTGAAAGAGACACTTTACAACCTATAATATAGTATATGGCAAACAATGATCTAACCTACCCAGGTCACATCAGATGATCAGTGAGCGTGTGAAAGTCGCCAAGGTATTCTAACAGTGGTGTCACCAGGAGATTAACAAAATTATAGATTAGCAGCTGTCAAAAAAAATGTTCTAGGTACACATAGCCCCCAAATAAAAGCACAAATGTGACAAAAAGTCTACATCCATAAACATTCATAAACAAAAGCAAACAGAAAAATTCAGTATCAACAAATTGTAAACACAGCTCAAATTTCACCAAAGGAACTATAACTATAATTACCTGCTTTGAATGAAAAGCAAGAGATAATAATGCTAATTTTTCATTCTACATGTTTTATATTATGTTCTAATGGGCAGACTTGTTACAAGACTGAACGGTGTCTCGTTTCCCTGGCAAAGAAAAGTACTGAACTCATTAAATTTTAAATGGTTCGTCAGCATTGATCCTGCAGTCTGAAATGGTTATGTGAGTGACGTGCCAACTTCTTGAGCTGCAGAGATCAATCAGCTAGGGCAACAAGGGCACAGATAAAGGCCAGAAATCACTTAAAAAATAATCATAATAACAACAGGACAGGAAACTCCATCCATCACATTTCTGCTTCCATCAGGATGAAAAAAAAAGAATGCTGACCAAACTTCCCCACAAAGATTATTATCTAAAATTGTTTTTTGGTTTAAAACAGATACAGAGCACATTTTCACAGGTTGTATCACCAATTAGAATTAATATCCCTCTCTCAGTGTACCTCAAGCTCACCTTCAAAGTTCTCCAGCAGTAAGGAGAGGGGGACACAGTGGTTCAACAACAACATATAAAGTTTGAAGGCATCTGTAAATTTATTACTAAAACTGCATGTAACAGTCAACAACATTAGCAGGACTGGGAACCATGGTAAGAAAGAAAGCCACTAGACTCCTACAATGATCTTTCTCTCACAGAAAACAGATCTTGCTGTTCACTTTGTGTGACTTTTGTGTTTTAACTCGTTAGCCTGGATGCAAATTATTGTGTTAATAAAAATAAAAAAAACAGTCACAATGTTAAACTTACTAACTAATCAAGGCAGCAGAACATGAACAACTCAAAATTGCAGTTTCTGTCACTGCAGCCTGACCGATGCAGTAAAGTGTAATGGCTTTACTTCCTTCCCCTGTCTGATGGTGGGTAAACCAGTAAGAACAATCTCATGTTCACTGTACAGTTACACAGATTAATTCTTTTAGGCAGCTAAAGCTGTGACCCTCATCTGTTGCTTTTGTAGGGGAATAAAAAGAAAAAAAGACATCGGACTAGAGATCGACTAATCGACTGGATGATAAAACAGCAGCCCTCATTAGATGGCAAAGAACTGGAAATTTCTGGAATTACTATCGGATGAAGATACTCTTATCAATGGGGACAAACCCAAGCATTTTGTCTCTCTGGCAAGAGCATCAATATCCTGAGATGTTCTCAACAACAATCTTAAATAAGTCTGTGCTTTTCCTGTTATTTCTGACATGCCAGAGGAAATTAAACTCCACTTAAAGGAAACTTGCTTACAAAAATACCATATTGTGCCAGTGACTTTTCTTTGGGGAAAGGAATTCATGTAGGAAAACACCCAAATATGAAAATATCTCAATAAGGTAAAAATTAGACAAAAGAAGCAGACTCAAATACATAAACAGTCACACTACAAAATCAAAAGTGTACAAACATCATAAAATTTATCCTGCTTGGAATTAGAAGGTTATACAAGTTCGACACACATTCACATGACAAGAAGCACCAAGCAGCCTGAGGCAGGGGAATTAGACCTGAAGAAGAACACAACCTCGAACTGACGATTTTAAGTCTAAAGTTATCAAGATTGTACAGATTACTTTACTGAGCCTCTGAGTTTTGAAATGCTTTTATATTTCAGACAAAGCACAAAGCACCTACACCTGTACTTACTGGGACACGCAAGAGCACTGACATGAGGTAAGCATTCAGTATTTTTTTTTCTGGTTATTGACTCTAAAAATTAAAGAGCTATGGGTTTGTTACTTTAAAAAAAAAAGAAGGAAACTGCCTAAAGGCTTCAAGATCCATTTGAGCTATGGGGACTGCTTTAAGTTTTCACAGGAGGAAAATTTCCACTGTGACAATAATGCACTGTGCGCCAACGCTTTCACACACCAGCATTCAACTCAAAGACACCATCCATCCATCTTCTTCCACTTATCCAGGGCCGGGCAGCAGCCTAAGCAGTGAAGCCCAGACCTCCCTCTCCCCAGCCACTTACACCAGCTTATCCGGGGGGACCCCAAAGCATTCCCAGAACAGCCGAGAGATATAGTCTCTCTAGCGTGTCTTGGGTCTTGCCTGGAGCCTCCTCCCAGTAGGACATGCCTGGAACTTCTCATCTGTATTGTATATTTGTAATATTGTGTTATAGTATTTATAGTTATATTGTTTTTTTTTATGTAAGCACCAAGTACTGCAGAAATTTCCTAATGAACCTCTCACACATATGGCAATAAAACTTTCTGATTCTGAAGAGGCGACCAGGAGGCATCCTAATCAGATGCCCAAACCCCATCATCTGGCTCCTTTCAATATGGAGCAGTGGCTCTACTTTGAGCCCCTCCCAAATGGCTGCACTCGTCACCCTACCTCTAATTGAGAGGCCAGCCACTCTTCGGAGGAAGCTCATTTCTGCCGCTTGTATTCGCGATCTCAATCTTTCGGTCACTACCCAAAGCTCATGACCATAGGTGAGGGTAGGGACGTAGATTGACTGGTAAATCGACAGCTGCAGACACAGTCCCAATCCATCTGTCAATCTCCCCCTTCCTTCTCTCGTCACTCGTGAACAAGACGCCAAGATACTTAAACTCCTTCTCAAAGACACACTGAATATAACGGCACACACTTCTCACATCTGAAATCTATGCTGTAAAGAAGGTCCCCGATCCCCGGGCCACGCACTGGTACGTGGGTCATTTGGTACCACGTTCCACTGAAAGAATAAATAACTTACATTATTTCTCTTTTATTTATTATCTGAGTCTGAACAATGTTTTATTTTGAAAAATGGCCAGTTTCTCTCCATTACATCCATCTATGACTGACTCTTGAAGCATGTCAAGACGCTCGTCTCGGTCACGTGATCCATTACAACTAAAATTAATCCCACAAGCTTCACTGGTTCCCGTGCCTGTCTAACAAACTAGGTTGGTTGACCCACATAACACTATATTTAACAACACCGGTTGCTAACTGATTCAGCATTATGGTGAGTTGTATTTTTGATGCACTTTATATTTTTGTGGTGTATCTTATTTTGAAGGCAAGTTTAAATGTTACCATGGCAACCAAAGAGTCTTGGGGCAGAGAGGATGTTACTCATTTTATGTTGTTGGTGTGATGTTACGAGGACGATGCTGATAAAGTTGCATACGAGTACAAAGTAGGTATGTGCGAGATTACTCTACTAATCATCACTATTGTTACTAGTCGGTACCACATATACTAGTCGGTTTGCCTAATTATTAAGGTTTTAATCAACCCAGTGCTGGTAAATGTTTGTCACTTGGGGCAGTGACCTCCAAACCCGGAGAATGGCTCCAGATTCCTGAAACGACATCCGAGATTTTACTTTCCTTTGCTGTGTCATTGAGCTTTATTAAGCCTTTCTGCTTTATTTAAACTATTTTGTTACAGGTTGTGTTAAATGTTTTGGCTACTCTAACAGAGGAATTTGGGTTCATCTCATCTTACCTGAACAGCTTTGAGCATAATACAAATGCGTTTCATCGCCAAGGGTCAATAATTCACTTCAGTGCTGAAAAACTATAGATAGGACCTGTATTATACAACAGCAAATGGCTCTGTATACACATTTCTGGCATTTTATAACATGAAAGCACCTCTCTTAAGACTGCAAAACAAAGTGTACTACTGACACTGAACTGAGCCCACCCACCCTTTGCTCTGGGAAGAGATGTACATTTTTCTCATTCCTTTCTCCAACACGTTAACATCTGTCCCAAGTCGAAGCTCTGTGGGGCTGTATTAGTCACGCCTACGGCACGCCACTTGAGAATCTGTGTCTGCAGGCTAAATTTTTACCTTACAAGCCCCGGCTTTTCCCTCGTTACAGGGCACACAGCTGCAGGCGCAACTGCAGCACATATCCACCAATCTCTCCACTTCATCTCAACCTCTGAAAGCACAGCTTGTCCAGCTCTTTCACAAATTCATCACTTAGGAAATATTTCTCGCCTAAAGCCATAGGATGAGCTGCTAAATTAAAACTAAACAATACTATCCACTTAAAAACACAGCAGGTATGTGACTGTTGCAGATTATGTCATTGTACAGCTATTTGTTGTCATATTTCTAAGAGTGTGCATGTCTGATCAAAAGAACCAGGGATGAGCTTAAGGGTATGGGTGTCTTATCAGTGTAAAGCATGGGTATCAAACATGCAGCCTGGGGGGCCAGGACAATCCAATTCGGTCAAGCTTTGCAAAGCGTAAAAACTGCAGGAAAGTCATTAATCATCATTCTTGCTGTGGTGATACCAGTATTACTACACAGGAGTGAAAATGTACAGATCTAAGTGTACAGATGAAATACAAGTCCAAGTACTACAAGGCAAGACTTTTTAAAGTGCTGAAACCCTAAGTGTCAGTGTAGGACACACCCTTTAAAAGCTGCCACACAACAGAAAGGATTACTTCTAGTTAAATTATTTTTGTCATTGATCCATTCAGAAAACGGATTATACACAGCATGAGACGTTTACTGTCGTTACATGTAAATTTATACGTTTTCATAACTAAACAATATAATTTTTAATCTTTACATTTCAAACATTTTCACTCCTGTGTAGTAAAGCTGGCATCGCCAAAAAAAGAATAAGCACCAAATTTAGTTTTGAGAAACTAAATTGACACAACCTTTATTGGTTTATGGTGATCTGATTCTTTTCAATCCACCTGACCAGAAGTTAAATGTTTTATCGCTGGCTGTGAAAATCACATGGAAATTGTGTACATCACTGCTTTCTGTAAGTTCACAGACTTTCCCGATGGTTGGTCCTGATGTGTAAAACACCGCTTGGGCTGGTTCCCTGTTATCTCTGTACAGTACTATTAAACAACTTTTGACTCGTACTGTACATACATGCATGCATAAAATCTATAATCAGGACAGCCTTTGCTCTCGCAGCATTTTGGAAATGTTTGCACCCAGAGCAAGAACAGAATTAGACAAAATGCTTTTGAATATAGCACCCCCCTTTCCTCGAGTACTTTACAGAAAGACCCATGGGGGTGTGTGGGGGTATTTACTTTTAACGGTCTGTTTTAAAGGTTGTAGTCTCCTCTTGGTCAATGTGACTGCATGTAAACTTCATCTGAAACTTTTACTTATTTTTTTATGTTGCTGCATATGATCTGGATGTTGAGTTCACCAACTGATTTTGAGTTGTATTTGTGTGACTGTTTACATTTGCAGTTAATTTTATTTATTTTTTTTACGTGAATTGAAATTTTAACTGGTTGAGCACAGATTCCCCAAAGCATCCCTAGACCTGTGAGTGGTCTGCTCAAGATTATTAACAGAGGAAAGAGGGGAGGAGACTGAAGCCAGCACATCTGGCTGAAGCGAAATCTCTCTATTGCACCAAATCCACATCGATACACAAGAAAAAAAAATTCACAAGGCAGCTGGGCCCCTCCCTGCATACAGACATGCCTGTACACCAAGGAGACTGTGTATTTGTATGAATTATGGCCACCAAGAACGAGCTCAGCATTCCAGCGCACACACAGAGACAGAGTTTTCAATGGGCTTCAATGACAGCAATGTGGTCGCCAAAAACTCACCATTTCTTAGTACATTCCACCATTAGCTCCTGATAGGAAGCCACGAACTGGAATTTAGACGCATGCTTCCCCACACGTTGCAGTCTCTTCCAAACCGAGGCCATGTTTCTTTGGGACACGGGGTAGTTTCTGCGTGCCTATCCCGTCCTGGACTTCCTTCTTTGGGCTTCCCTTCACACGACTTCACGCTTGTGTTTATCTGAGCATATCCAGCCCGCATAAACACATAGTTATTGTTTTACCGGAACCACTTTGAAAAAATAACAACAGAAGATAAGGGCCGTCTTTAAAAATCCAGTCTTTCAAAAACTGCCGGATAAATCCAAACGTAAGGAGGTGAAATCTCTGCAGCAGGAGTAGAGGTCGGATCTGTCGGCGCGCATGATGCTAAGGAGAAAAGCACAACATCAGTAATCCACTGGGTAAAAATATAATTTTTCCATCTGCTGACCGTCCTGCAAAAGAAAGGGGGAAAAGAGAGACAGTCGGTAGAGCAACACAGAATATCCTTGATTATTTAAGCAAACCCACTAAACGTTCCCCGACACGCAGCTGCGGTTTCCCTAAATCAGCTGCTCCGTTATCGCTGGTTAAGCTCTGCAGATGTTACAACAAAACAGTTTATCTGCAGAGCACTTTGCTCATGTGTAAGCATGCAACAGCAGCACTTAATGCTGCCAACACGGCGTGCCGGGGGGCTATTTGCTGGCATGTTTAATAATAAAATATGAATTTCTGCATTGAAATAATGAAAGAGATGCACTGACATCACACTGAAACAAGCCCTCCTAAGCATACAGTCATGAAAAGCTGCAACAAGAGGCTCCACCTGAAAGCGAGACCCCGCTAAACACGTTGTAAACACAGATAATTTGGTGGAATGCCTCGGGAACCCAGGGAGTAGTCTGCGCCGCTACGCGCCGCTAACCGGAATGATTCAGCTTCCAGGCTAACGAGTTAACATGTGAAACTCCTGAGCCTGTGTGACACTCACCTTACTGCAACACTGTGCTATCAGCAGAGATGGGGAACTGTCTTAAAAAGAGAGAGAGAGAAAAACCCCACGAGTGAGCATAGCCTGCTTGCTTGCTAATCACCGCTGTCTCCGTACCGCAGCAACACCAGCCATACAGCTAGCTAGCCCTGCTAGCGACCACGGCTAGCCATCACAACACGGCGGCACGAGCGGAAACCGTTGCCTGCCACTTTGCTCCACAGGTAAGCGCAACCTCCAGGACTCAAAACCGAGCCCAAATCCGGAGTTTATTCACGCCTGTCCCGCAGCTAAACTGAAGGGAAATGTCCCGACCCCCCTTGCAGGGATCCCTTCAGCAAAGTAGTCCAAGAGTTAGTGATAGTTTGACTGATCTGTTTCTCTGAAAAGTGCGGTAAGTTGGGCGAAGTGCAAAAAGACTTCCGCTAAGTGCGGTTAAAATCAAATCGCTATGCAGCTGCATTTTCAGGATAACGGAAAGAAAACGGAAAGGTGGGCACATGTCACAATTTACATGCTGTTTAGTTTAACCAAAGGAGATATTTAAGATGTCAGTTAATCAATTAACTAACCATTATTATTATTAAAATAAAGAGTAAACGTTCTAAAAAGACAGAGATGTCCTCTTGGCTGTGAGTCAAGTGTTTTTATTGTAAAACCTGACCTGAAATTAAAGTTTCATCCTGGCAAATATCCCTTACAATGTGATTAAAATAAAAACGTTTTGATTGATTTATTGATTGATTGCTTTGAACATGTAAATAAATATAAAATAAAAATAAGCAACAAAAGGTGCATCGTAAACAGGCAAACAAGAAAACGGACACTGAATTGCCAACAACAGTATATACCATTCAATTTACATGCTCAAAAAAGAATGTGACGAAATTCAAACTTCTTTAATCCGACCCCTTTCATAAGGGTTAGGATTAAAGAAGTTTAATAAATAAAATTAACCTGCATCCATCAAACTAGCTTTGGAAACCGTACATGTGCCCTAGTGTTTTAAATATTGTGCAAGATGTTTTATTTTGAAGGCTGATGGTCTTACTTCCTGTCTCCTGTCTTCTGCCGCCTGGATGACCAAAGGCTGAAGAAACGCCTCCAGACAACAGCCATTGGTGGCATTTTTTTTGCCTGTTTACTGATTCATGAGGCATTTCTAGGTTGTCGTTGCTGTTATCACCCCTGTTAAATCCTACATCAATCAAATACATCCCTTAATCCCTCATAGTGAGTAGATAAAGGTTTGCTGCTGTCCCCAAATCTTCTGCAATCACCAGCAAACACTTGGTGAATGATGAGGTATTTAAATGCTGTATACAGTACCTCCTTCCTTCAGGTTTGTCCAAATGAAAATGACACAGGAGTGTTTCAGTGGGGTGGCCATCATACAGATGGTGTTATGATAAAAATAAGTTTTTGCAATCTGGGAAAATAAATATTTGACTCTTTGTGTCATAAGTAATTTTATAAAATGTAGCCTATTATAGCATGATGTATTCGCCCTTTGTTTGTGTGTGTTTTCTTGTATGTATTGTATAGCTTCTTTCTTTTTTTTTCTTTTGACCTGCACAATGACTACAAATGTAAATTAACACTTTTGCCCAAATCTGGAGGTTTTACTTTTTATACTGATGCCTATTAACAATCACTCTCCTTGTTAAATAAAAATAAAATATAAATGATATTATTTTATAATAATGAAGCATATGAATATACTAAAAAGTACCTAAAGTTCCTGTTATGCAGCGTCATATACTTTATTGATTCATTAACATGTTGGTGCTGCAAGTGGCTATTATAGCACTAATTTACAACAACAGTTACCCCAAGGCACTTCATATTGTAAGGTAAAACCCCTGCAGCACCAACAATCAGACAACAGCCTATGAGCAGTACTTGGCCGCAGTGGGAAGGAAGAACTCCCATTTAACAGGAAGAAGCCTCCAGCAGGGCCAGGGAGGGGCAGAAGAGAAAAGAGGAGAGCATAGAGAGATGGGACAAAGTACAAGTATGGGGGAGAGCAGTCAAAAGTTACTGCCTCAGCAACCTCAGCCTATAGCAGCCTAACTAAGGGATGCTTCAGGATCACCTCAGCCAGCCATAACTATAAACTTTGTCCAAAAAAATAAAGTTTTAAGCCTAATCTGAAAAGTAGTGAGGGGTGTCAATCTCCTGAACCCTTAAGTGAGAGATAGTTATACAGGAGAGGAGCCTGTAACCTGAAGGATATGCCTCCCATTCCACTTTTAGAAACCCAAGGAACCCCAAGTAAGCCTGTAGTCAGAAAACAAAGTGCTATATTGGAAAATAAGGTACTATGAGGGCTTTAAGATATGATGGAGGATTTTAGGTTTAATGAGGAAACCAATATTAATTGACTGATAAAGAAGAAATAACTAAAGGGCATGGAATGCAAAGTACAATATTTATATCAAAAATATAGTGGAATAGAAGCAGAATGCAGCCTAATATAACATAAAAACTTAAATAGGATCAAGTTACCTTGTTCATTCAGGGGTGGGGGTTGTTACCCCCCCCCCCCCCCCCCCCCCCTCCCCCCCCCCCCCCCCCCACACCTACCCCCCCCCC
>VUQJ01014648.1:10135-25663 GCA_015108635.1 Andinoacara biseriatus
ATGCTGACCTTTTATTATTGTTTTAAACCCCTTTGATTGAAAACTAACTGGAATTTCTCTCTCTGCATCTCACTCCCGCAGCCACAGTGTGTCTGGTTTATTTGTCATCGATAATCAATCCTCTCGGTCTGGGTGACTCAGGTGCTTCTCCTCACTTCACGCAGAGACAGTTTAATGATGAGAAAACTGCTGCACGTCAGGCAGAGTGTCCTTTTGTGTCACTTTTCTCGACATTTGAAAGAGCGAGAGAACTTCTCGTTCAGGGCGCACTTTAGACGTTGAATTGATCTCAGTGATTGATGCTAACATATCAGAAAAGCTGCTCAAATTTGAATCACACTTAAAAAAAATTACTCCACTGTGATCTTATCAATTTCATGGAAGCATTTCTAACGGTTTAAAAAAAAAAAAACAGTTCAGTGCAGGTGTTGCTTTCTGGGAGCACCTAAATTGCTTTCAGAGACAGAAAGTAGAGCTGCAGAGCTGCAAAGGCTTCCTATGCATCTTTCCTTACATCAAAAAGTGACAGTTGTTCAGTGAGCTTTTTAGAACTTGGATGAAATCAGAGAACACGCTGGAGAAAACTTCCTTTCTCACAGTAATGGCTCCCTCTGTCACCTACTGCGAAACTCTCCATCCTCTTTTTCTGCACTACCCCTTCCTCCTTTCAGCCACTCCCTGTTGTAACGTGAAGTTTTGTATTTTCCTCTCGACCGTTTTCCTGTAGTTATGGCCAACCCACTGCGTTTCCTGGGTAACAGCCTGTTGCAGTGGAACAACCTCGCGGCAGTGGCGTCCTCCGTCCCCTGGCACGTAGAGCTCATGTTCCGCACGCGTCAAGCCAGCAGCATGCTGCTTCATATCTCCTCGGGCCTGCAGCACAACCTCACACTGCAGGTGAGAGCCACGTACACAAAACATGCTTCCTGTCAGGACCCACCATACATGAGGCATCAGTGACAGCAGATACAACATGGGGTGAAAATGGGTTGCAAAGAAGCTTGCAGATGTGCAATTGCTGATGTTAAGGCAAAACACGCCCTAAAGGACAGTGCATTTGCATCTTTATTCTATTATTTATTAAATTAATTCTCTTTTTTAGCTTGTCTAGACTGGCGCCTCTTTGATGTTACATAACTTCTTGACAATCTATTTCCAGCACTGCACACCTGTGATGTGCTGCAATTCAAAGGATGCTCTTTCGAACTGTAGGCTGTACAAACACTGTCGTGCGCTGCAGTGCAGATTCTTCATGGTTTTCTCATCTTCTGCCCATCTCCCTCCTGCTGTTTCTCCCCTCGCTTGCTGTGTTTGTAGCTGCGTGGTGGGAGTGTGTTGATGGGGCTGCACAGGGGGGAAGACTCCACTCTCTCCCGTGTGGAGGAGGTGCTGGTGAACGATGGAGACTGGCATCATTTACAGCTGGATATCAGCATATTGGGGGGAGCAGCGAGCCACCACAAGGCCGTCTTATCTTTAGATCACGGACTTTACCTGGTGAGTTATTAAATTCTAGTTGTGACTATAAATTAAATTCTTGTAGCTTTCAGCCATAAATTCGCTGTTGTTTTCCTTTCCAGGCCAGTATGGATGTAGATGGAAAGCTGCGGGAATCCAAATTGAAGACCGTAAGCATGGGTGGTTTGGAAAGGCCTGATGGGAAAATTGAGCACGGCTTCCGTGGCTGCATACAGGTTTGTCCTCTGCAGACTGTGTCAGCATGTGTTATCATTAAGCACGCGATATCCAAAGTTAAAGTTAAATCCCTTAATGTCATCTTTTACAGCATGATTTTAAATATTTTACTGATCAACACTTTCATTTGTTTGTCTGAACAGCTGTTTGTTTGTTTTAAAGACACCATGTAGCCCACGCAGACATGATCTTCACCCCTTTCCTCGAATGTTTGATTGTTTCCCTGCAGGGTCTACGTGTTGGAGGGGCTGTGAGTCTCTCTCAGGCGAGGAAAGTGAACGTGGAGCAGGGCTGCAGCTTGCCCGATCCTTGCAGCTCTAATCCCTGTCCGTCCAACAGCTACTGCAGTGATGACTGGGACAGCTACTCTTGCAAGTGCCTCAATGGTCAGTCTGGTCACATAATGGTCAATGATCACAAACCCATATTTTTGCCTTTTTATCATTCTATTTCTGTCTTTAATGCTCAGTTAAAATAAATTGGAAATAATATTTTAGTGTTTTGTCTTTTATTCATTTTTTCATACATAATCATTTTTGTTTTTACCAAGTTTGCTGAAGCTTTTCATCCACTGTATGTTTTTGCAGGTTATTATGGCACCAACTGCACTGACGTGTGCTCGCTGAACCCCTGTGAACACGAGTCAACCTGCACCAAGAAGCCGAGCTCCTCTCCTGGTTACACCTGCGACTGTCCCGGCAACTACTTTGGCCATTACTGCGAAAAAAAGTAAAGTCTTCCACATTTATGTAAAACACTGCAGTGCTGTGTTTACCTCACAGTTTGAGCTAAATGAAGCAGCCCGGGTTCGACACAACCGTTGCTGTGTGTCTTTCCCCACTCTATCCCCCTGCTTTCCTGTCCTCTTCACTGCGGTCTTGTTCCTCCTGCACTGCTAACAGGGTAAATGAACTGGTGACGTTTGTACCCACAGGACTGACTTGCCGTGTCCCAGAGGCTGGTGGGGTCACAAGACCTGCGGCCCCTGCAACTGTCAGACAGATAAGGGTTTTGATTCTGATTGCAACAAGACGACCGGAGAGTGTCGCTGCAAGGTGAGTTTGCATCCCTCGTTCATTTATCTGCAACAAAGTGCTTATTATCAGTTCCACTCATGTGAATATAAAGGAAAAACAAATCCAAGGTGTTTAATAGAGCACAAAACCTATAAAGAGGGATAAGCTTCGGTTTAAAGACAAGCTGAGTAAAAATTTTAATGTGTGCTAACTACTAACTATTTGTAGTGTAATTTTCCACCCTTTCACTGGCTAGAAAAAACTTGGGTGGGAGAGTGGCTGAGAAAACTTGTCTTTTGCCAGTCAGATGTTTTTGAGCCTGCAGTTTGATCTTTCCGCGGCACTTAAGATGAATACTGTGCAAAATTTAAATTAAAAAAAATTTGTAATCAGCAGTTTGCCTCCATGATCTCATTTGCAGGACAATCATTACCGCCCTGAGGACAGCGACGCCTGCCTGCTGTGTGACTGCTACCCGATGGGCTCTTTCTCCAGAACTTGTGACCGAGAGAGCGGCCAGTGTCAGTGCAAACCCGGCGTCATCGGACGTCAGTGTGACCGCTGTGACAACCCATTCGCTGAAGTTACCCCTAATGGCTGTGAAGGTCAGAACACATTAGTGGCAACTTAATGAAACACTTCAAGTTAAATCCTTTTTTCATTATAGATATACATTAAAATATTGTTCTAATTTTATCCTCATCATTTCCTCTCCTTTCTGCCCCATCTCCTTCAGTGATATATGACAGCTGCCCCCAGGCCATCGAGGCTGGGATATGGTGGCCCAGGACTAAGTTTGGTCTCCCTGCAGCAGTTCCCTGTCCCAAGGGAACACTCGGTATGATGGTTTTGTGGCAGCTCATCAAATTACCATATAATAATGGCACTATATGAAACTTGCCTCAAGCTCTCTCTCTGCTGCAGCCTTTTCCTCATGTGATAACTCTCTCTCCTCCTTCCTAGGCACAGCAATTCGACACTGTGACGAGCATAAGGGCTGGCTGCCTCCTAATCTCTTCAACTGTACCTCCGTTACTTTCAGCAAGCTGAAAGCTTTGGTGTGTAGCTTCTCTCTGTGGCACTTTTTTTTTTTAAAAGTCCGTTTCCAATTTCTACAATATCATCCTCATTTGTGAGGATAATTTTTTTTTTTTTTTACATGAGTCTGCTGCTCTGCAGTGCTTCTTTGAACTATTCTTTGAAAGTAATAGTGGCAGGGCTGATGGGAGTATCAGTCGTTTTGCAGGTGTTTGATTATGAACCAAAGCTAATACAGGTAATCCCATGCGAGCCTGAACCAAATTTTGTGACAGTCCATTCAATACTTCTCAAAATATTTCCCACAAAATCTCATGGTAGCATTAAAGGATAAGTCACTAAAGTCAGACCACGAGTGTCACTAAATCACAAGTAGATTGAATATTCACAGTCTATGACCTGGTAGTACTACAGGAAAAGTAATAAGTTTGCTGGTGTCATGGCAGGTCACAAAATTTCAGTCTCACGTTGGACGTACAAGAAAGATCAGAAAATCTTCAAAATCAAGGATTCATCCAAAGGGGGAAAATGAATGAATGAATGCACTGTTTCCTTATTTACTAAGCACTCGCTACAGTGGATATATCCACTTATTTGATTTGTCCTAGCAGTACACTAGCTTGTGATTAGCTTTCACGTCTGAGACAAATGTATTAACCAATACACCATTTGAGGAAGATTACATTCAGTATTTGCTGAGATATTTAAAGCATGCGTGACTACAAAATAATTTTTTATACTCCAAGTGTTGCTGCAGTTTTAACCATTTCTGGCCTGCAGCCATTTACAGTTTAAATGTCATCTCTGCGTTCCTAAATAGTTGTCTTTGGAGTTCCTTTTCTTGTCATGAATTGTGTGTTTATATCATTTTTATTTTCTCCTTCCAGTCTGAAAAGTTTTTCCGTAACGCCTCGCTCCTCGACTCTGGACACATTCAGCAGACAGCGGCCGTGTTGGCCAACGCCACACTGCACACAGAGAAGTTCTACGGCAGCGATGTGAAAGTAGCCTACCGGCTCACGCAGAGTCTGCTGCGGCATGAAAGCAGCCAGCAGGGCTTCAACCTCACCGCCACGCAGGACGTCCACTTCACAGAGGTGAACAACCACACTAGCGCTACACACACACAGAGACTTTAGGATAAAGTGTGAATCAAAGTAGGAACAATGCGCTGCTGCAGCTCTTTTAGTAGACAAAACTAGAAACAGGAGGCCAGTCCTGCCTGGCTGGACATCACAGCCTGTCATGTTGTATCTGCAGGGAGTACATCACACTTCATTTCACTCTCTGCTTTGACATCCTGTCACGCTGACATGTCTCTTGCTGTTTTCTGACAGAATCTGGTCCGAGTGGGCAGCGCCATCCTGTCTCCGGACACACGGCCCCACTGGGAGCTGATCCAGCACACTGAGGGCGGCACGGCGGCGCTCCTGCGCCACTACGAGGAATACGCAAACACGCTGGCGCAGAACATGAGGAAGACTTACCTCAGCCCCTTCACCATTGTCACACCAAACATAGGTAGTTCCAGTTTATAGAAATGAGTACCAGTGTTTTCACCTTGACTGTCTGTAGCTTCCATCACTTAAAAAGGTATATGAAAAGATATATCAAAATTTAGAAATTTCTTGTCTCACAGTGACTCCATGCTTTCATATCAAGCTCTATTTTCCTGAATTTCCAAATTGTCAGTAGGACGACTTCAGTTTGTTTAGATTACAGCAGCCAGAGTCCTTACACACACACACAGAAATTTCATCATATTACCATAATAAAAATTGGGAAGCATGTTTTAACATCATTTTTATCTAAAATGCCAAAGCTGTTAACAAATTAGTTATTTTTTCTGTCAACTTACTGTTTGAACCTTAACAAAAACACTGATGTCGTCTTTGAAGCGGCGCTGCTCTCTGACCCTGCCTGTGTGTTGGTTTCTACAGTCATCTCTGTGGACCGCTTGAAAAAGATGAATTTCGCCGGCGCCAAACTGCCGCGGTATCAGTCCCTGAGGGGCCCTCGGCCTGCAGATCTGGAGACGGCCGTCACCCTCCCTGACTCAGTCTTCCAACCGCCTGTGGACACCAGGGGCCACAGACACCTGGACGTCTTCCCAGAGTCCTCGCTGAGGAACCGCTCGGCTAATAGGAGGAAACGCCACCCTGATGACAGCCAGCAGGACGCCATCGCCAGCGTGATCATTTTTCACAGCCTGGCCTCGCTGCTGCCCGAGAGCTACGATCCAGATAAGAGAAGTCTGCGGTAATAAAACTGCATCCAGAAAATTAAATATTCAAGTATTTTAAAGTTTATATTCTTTTCTCAGAGTCAAATGCTTGGAGCTGAATACAGCTGAGTGGGGAAGATGTAGTATTTAATTATAAAGACTAACCTGCTGCTGATTTTAGTCATTTTATATCATTTGCTGGCAGAAAAGAAAAAAAATTGTTTTTTGGTATGTTTTTTTTTTTGCCTCAGTGTCCCAAAGCGCCCAGTCATCAACACACCAGTGGTGAGCATCACAGTGCACGACAACGACGAGCTGCTGCAGCACGCGCTGGACAAACCCATCACCGTGCAATTTCGCTTGGTTGCCACCGAGGAGCGCTCCAAACCCATCTGTGTCTTTTGGAACCACACCATACTGTGAGTGCGGCTGTCAGTGAATCGGGAGCCTGGGTGACGTTGCTTTGTACTCATGTTTGTGTTTTGTGTCAGTGCTGGCAACGGCGGCTGGTCAGCGAAGGGCTGCGAGGTGGTTTTCAGAAACAGCACACACATCAGCTGCCAGTGTTACCACATGACGAGCTTCGCGGTTCTCATGGATATCTCCAGGAGGGAGGTGAGTGACACACAAACTTTTCATTTCAGCAGAACCACAGTTGTCGTCACTCTTCTCTGTAAACGCCACCTTTTCTGCTTCGAAATGTGTCAGAACGGAGAGATCCTGCCCATCAAAATCCTGACGTGGAGTACAGCCGGCGTGACGCTGGGCTTCCTCTTCCTCACTGCGATCTTCCTTCTCTGCCTGAGAGCCATGCAGTGCAACAAGACGAGCATAATCAACAATGGAGCTACCGCTCTCTTCCTCTCTGAGCTCATCTTTATCCTGGGCATCAACCAGGCCGACAACCCGGTAATCACCAATTGTCTCTTCTCTTGTCTCGCCCTCCTCCCCTGACACCTCTGAAAGTTTTAATCATTCCTCTTTCGCTCTCTCTCTCCGTCACCACTCTGCAGTTTCTGTGCACAGTCATCGCCATCCTGCTGCATTTCTTCTACCTCTGCACTTTCTCCTGGCTCTTCCTGGAGGGGCTGCATGTTTACCGCATGATCAGCGAAGTCAGAGACATCAATTATGGACCCATGAGATTCTACTACCTGATTGGCTGGGGAGTTCCTGCCTTTATCACAGGTGTGAACCTTGATAAAAACACTTAAAGTCACAACAGTAAACCTCCCATACAAGGGAAACTGGTTGGGGATCCAGTTTTTGTCTTAAGTGGGATACCTAGGATAGGAAATCTTTACAGCATGTACCATAACACACAAAGGAAATTAAGGAAGCATAAACCATTGCAAGTCCATTTCAGCTGTTTTGGTGCAAATCAAAGTGAGCATATGTGCACTGGAAAGGCGAGAACCACAGAGTTACCTCCAATGGGCTACTCATGCATAAAATGTTTTCAGTAAAAGTTAAGACTGAACCAAGACAAAAACATCAACAAAAGTAAAACAAACTGTTTTTCTGGGTTTGTCTGCAGGTTTGGCGGTGGGACTGGACCCCGAAGGCTATGGAAACCCTGATTTCTGTTGGTTGTCTATGTACGATACTCTGATCTGGAGCTTTGCTGGACCCATCGCCATAGTGGTGTCGGTGAGGGCCTGCAGATCCCTGCGATTGAATCATGGACACTTCAAATTAACAGTGCACATAAATGTGTTGCAAGATATAAAGACATTGCCTTAGCAGTGTGCATTAAATTTAATTAATCATCACAAACTCCTGCTGTGTTTGTAAGTAGTGACATACTGGTATGCTGTGTCCGCAGATGAACATCTTTCTGTACATCCTGTCATCCAGAGCCTCCTGCTCACTGAGACACCACAGCATTGAGAAGAAAGAGTCTCGTGTGTGAGTGTCCCGGCCTTTTATTCAACACCATCACCGTGTACTTCCTGCCTGTTAAGAGGAAATCAATTTATTTAGGCAGGAAAGTGTTTTGTCACTATGTTTAGCAGTCCAATTAATGTCAGGTTCATTTATACACTAACAGTTCACAACAGCAATCAGCTCAAGGCACTGTATATTCAAGGTAAATACAAGAGTAGAGGGAAAACCCCAACAATCAGCAAGCACTTGGCAACAGTGGGAAGGAAGAACTTTCTTTTAGTAGGAAGAAACCTCTGGCAGAACCAGGCTCAGGGAGGGTCTACTGGGGAGTGAGGGGAGGGAGAAGAGAAAAAGGGGAATATAGTGGGACAAGGGCTAAACACATACTAGGAGAGAGAGACAACATTAACTGGCATGCAGTATTGGGAGTGAAAAAAGAATCCACTGTGACTTTAATGTTTCACTTATTAAAATGGGTTCATTCATTCGAGGTGACTGTAGAAATTTAGAGCCTGAAAAAGCCAGTAAATCAGTAAAACACTAAAATGAGATCAGTGAGGGAATTCCTATCCCAGCACATCCTCCACCAAGGACATTGCCCTTCATCACTTTTGTTTTGTTTTTTTAATGATCTGGATGTGCACCAAATCATTTACGTCACCATCATTCATCCATTTTCTTTACCACTTATCTACCTTCGGACTGTGGGAGGGTTGGAGCCTTTCCCAGCTGTCATAGGGCAAGAGGCAGGGTACACCCTGGACAGGTCACCTATCACAGGGCTACTTCACTTTACTTTACTTTGCTTTTCAAGTAATCTGATGTCCTCCCTGGCCCCTTGCTAAGGAACCACTTATCACGTCGAGGGGCCTCAGTGCTCACCTTGGTGGAGGAACAATGACATCAGATTAAATATTTCTTTCTATCCACTCTAAAAATAGCTCAGTAATGTGTCCCTGTGGATTTAAGTGGCCTGTACTTACTCTTTTTCTCAGTATTCAGAGGTCTATGTTACTGACAGCAGAGCAAAAATCATGCTCATTTTCAGCTTTTTTCTGCTCTTGGATGTGTGTGTCGTCATAAAGAGGGAATCCCCTTAATATGGTCTTCGTAACACATGGCTCTGGCTCTTTGGCATGTTTATTGTTGCAGTTTTTGTTGTCAGCTTCTTGTGTATCCACAGACTCATGTGTCGCTGATGTGCTTTTCCGCCTGTTTCATTGAACTCTGTTGGTTTCTGAGCTTCTTGTCACTCGTGTTGCTTCTGTCTCCATCTGCAGATCAGTGAGTGCATAGAAATCCATCGGTTCCTCACTAACTCCTCTTTGTGCTCTCTCTCACTGCAGCTCTGGCCTGAAGACTGCAGGTTGTGTCCTCTTCCTGGTTTCTGTCACATGTTTTCTCGCACTCCTCTCTGTCAACAGCGACATGATCATCTTCCACTACCTGTTCGCCGGCTTCAACTGTGTGCAGGTGAGCCCTCCCGTTCACTCTGGAACTACTTGAAAGGCTTCTTTGTGTATCTGTATTTATCTTTAACATGTCATGTCATCCAACTCCAGGGTCCCTTTGTTTTCTTCTTCCGCATCATCTTCAGTAAGGAAGCAAGGAATGCCATGAAATACTGCTGCAGCCGCAAGCGACCCGATCACATGATCAAATCTAAGGCCTCTGTGAGTCCATCATCACAAACAGCGAGAAAATATTCCATTCAGTTTAACACCTCTGGGATGTCGGGCTCAGCTGTTGCCATGTTTGGAGTTTCTCTTTTTTAAAAAAACAGTAAACTGGTGTTAAATAATAATAAATCTGTAATTATCTCAAACCACTCAGTTGTGCTGTGATATTAGGGCATCTGTTCACAACAGATTGAGGCTCGAGCTTTTTTTTTTTAACAGTTTATAAAAAAGGAGTTAAGATTTATTTGTCACCCTAAAATGAAAATGCTGCTATATCCAGAGTTTTTTTTAATCTGTTTTAACTAAAACTGTTCAACATTTACATTTTTCCCCCTAACTGTTTTTTATTGGGGTTTTAAAGCACAGTTTGAACGTATAGAGCACAATATTTCCTCTCTGAAATAGTGATTAAAAAGAAGAAAAAGGGTTGATGTCACGGGCAACACTGCAGATGGAAGTCTTTCATACGTTTAAATTGTTAAAATCCATCAATAAAGGGTTTCCATTTCACGTAAAATTGAGAGAAAATTCCCATTTTCCCCTTAGTGAGAATTTGATCTTTTCCAACTGTTCAAAGTTTCTTTCAACAAGGTTAGGTTGGTTCAACAAAATGAGTCTTAACACAAACCGAACTGATGTGTACTGATGATTCGACAATTCCAGCGAGGCTGCTTTCACCCCAAATAACTGAATCCGGAATGATCCGTTGCCACAGAACCTCCAACAAAGTCTGAAATCCCTTAGTCCAAACTTTTCTAATAGTTAGGCAGAACGTGTGAACCTGCTGTTTGTCCGCACCGATCACAGGATGTGTTGACAGAAGGAAACATTTGAGATAATTTTCTTTTAGATACGTGGAATTTGTACAGTATCTTGAACTGTAATAATTCATGTCAGGCACACACTGATGATGGGTGTACGTGCTCTAGAGCTTCTTCTGTAATTTCTGCACGAAGATCCTCCTGCCAGGTCTCAATTAGATGTTCCAGTGTGAGAGCGACCTTCCTGAATCTTAGAGATAGATCCAGTGGCTTAATGAGGAAGGATGGAAATGTATGCAAATAGCTGCAAAAAAAAAAAAAAATCAGATTTGGATAAGGCGAACTTTTCTAATTCTCAAACTCATCGACAAAATGCAGGAAAAATCTCTTCAATAAACAAGTCTTTTACTGTTTGTCTTCTTTTAGAGTGCCATCAATTAAAATTTAGAGAATGAATTTCACAATCAGGTGTTCATTTTCCTCAAAGGGAAAACAAGTTTCTTTGGAATCAGATTTTGTTTCTAAGCAGCTTTACAAAAAATCTCTGCATCATGTTTTAATAGCATGTTTCTCTGCCTGCCTCACACCTCTAATTCCAGGGTTATAAATGCAACACGAACTACGTGGACGGCAGGTTGTACCACCTTCCCTTCGGCGACTCCAGTGTGTCGCTGAACGGCACCATGCAGAGCGGCAAGAGCCAGCAGAGCTACGTGCCGTTTGTCCTTCGGTGAGGAAAAAGAAAGTCAAGATGAATGTGCTGAGCGAGCGGCAGAAGCAACTGTACACTGAACTATTTCTGTCTCCTCAGTGATGACGGGCTGAGTAACAGTCAGGCGCACATCGCTCTCAACGACCACACGTCACTCTTCCATGAAACGAAGGAGCACCTGGATGGTAACGGGGTCATTTTTCCTGAAATCTGCGCTTAGCTTCTCCTGCATTGATGGTGTCTCTGTACTCAATTTTCGCTCATGCCTACCTATCAATGTTTAGATCGCGACAGCGACTCGGACAGTGACCTGTCTCTTGAGGACGACCAGAGCGGCTCCTACGCTTCCACTCACTCCTCTGACAGCGAGGACGAGGAGGGTCCCCTCCCCCCGGAGGAATGCTGGGAAAATCTGGTGACTAATGTCTCCAAGAGACCTCAACCACTCAGTCAAGGTGCTCATCTGAACCTGGTCATGTGTATTGTTGTTAGGCTAAAGTCACAATGAAAAGTGTTTTATTTAAAGTAAAGTAAAAACCAGTTGATGAGTGTAATTTCGCTATTTTGGCGGTTGTTGTGCTGCTTTACAGAATAAAAAGCAATCGGTGATATTGATCTACGGCCATGGTAAAAAAAAAAAAAAGTAAAACGATTTCTAGAAAGTATAACAGGACATAATAAAGTCATTTAGTCCTCAGCAGGTTTTAAAATGAGGTAAATACAACCTGAGATGAGCAACAGCACATGACAACACACTGTGTCAATACTTATTTAACTAAGCTGCAGCCCATGAAGAGCCATTAATGGCAGCAATAACTTTCTGTATGACGTTATCAGTTTCTCACATCACCGTGGAGAAATGTTGGCCCCCTCTTCTTTACAACATCGCTTCAGTTCATTGAGGTTTGCACACTTTCATTGACGCACAGTTCTCTTAAAGTCTCACACAGGATTTCAGTTGTGTTTAGATCTGGACTTTGAGCCACTGCAGCGCCTTGGTTCTCTCCTTTTTCAGCCATTCTGTTCTAGATTTGCTGCTGTGCTTGGGATCATTGTCCTCTTGCTTTAGCTGTCAGGAAGATGGCCTCACATTTGACTCTAGGATACTTTGATATACAGATGAGTTTGTGGCTGATTCAGTGACTGCGAGGTCAGCGAGTAAGCCCAAACCCAAACCATCACGCCTCCACTGTGCTTGACGGCTAATTTGAGGTCTTTGTGCTGATATATTGTGTTTGGTTTTCACCAAATGTGGTGAACAAATATCTCCACTTTGGTCGCGTCTGTCCAAAGCACATTGTTCCAGAAGTGTTGTGGTTTGTTCAGATGCAAACCTTTTACACAAGCTTTACTTGCTCAGTTCTTTTTCTAATTGAACTCTCATGAACTTTAATATTTAACATGCTAACTGAGGCCTGTGGAGTCTGAGATGAAGCTTTGCAACGTTTCTGAGCATTCCAGAATCCAACCTTGGGGTGAATTTCCTGGGATGAGGGACTTCAGATTGTTTGGAAATGGCCTCATAAACCTTCCCAGATTGATGGGAAGCAACAACTGCTTTTCCGAGATCATTGCTGATGTCTGTCCTCCTTTGGCATTGTGTTAACACACACTTGAATGCTCCAGACCATCAAACTCCCAAAAACGTTTGCATTTACAGAGGTGCTCACATTTGCTGATGAGTTAATTAAATGCATTTAATCAGCAGCACCTGGCTTATACTTATACTCTTAACTCCTGTGGAAGCAGTAAAGGTTATTAAATAAATTATGACAGTGTAATATGCCTCGTGTTGTAGTTTATCTAAGGTTGTATTTACCTCATTTCATGACCTGTTATGACTCAGATTATTTTCATTATATCCTCATATGTATGTAGAATTCAAAGAAGATGTACTTTCACTGCATATAAATAAAACTGACCTGACTTCAATAACACCACTTATTCTGTCCTCAGTTTTAACTTCCAAACTCATTCTGATCTCAGTCTCTTTGTGTTTTTTCGTTTTCCAGACAACAGTTTGTGTAAGCTGTACTGGCCCGGAGAGTACGCCGCCGCCGTGAGTGATGGCGAGCTCGCAGGTGGAGACAGAATGAAGATGGAAGCTCTCGCCAATCCAGAGCTGATCAGCCGCGACGCCCGGACATTATCGGATGACAGAACAAAGGACGGCATGACTGTGCTGCTGCCCAGTCTGCCAAACCTCAGTGCCCACCCTCACAAAGGTAAATTCAACCAGACATCAGAGGGTTTTAACTTTACCATTAATAAATGATTAAATTCTCCCTCTGACATAAACCAAGTGTACCAAACCTTACTGTCATCCTGCCCAGGGATCCTAAAGAAGAAGCAGCTTTCTCCTATCGTAGAGAGAAACAGTCTCAACCGCATCAACAGTGAACTGTGTGAAAACGCTCCGGGTACGGCGTCCCCTCAGGGATCCTCCTCCAGTGACGGCCGAGCCGGCTCAGCTAAACGCAGCCTGCCTGACCAGCTCAACGGGATCGCCCTTAGCATCAAGGCGGGGACAGTGGATGGCGACTCATCGGGATCAGAGTGAGTATGAACAAGTTAAAACAAGGAAACCTAATTCAGATGAAAACCCAGCATCAGATTCTGAGGAAAGGGGAACTCATCCATGCAAACATTAGTGTCGTCTCCTACCTGTGTGTTTGTTGCTGAAGTCATTCAGTGTTTCGCTCAGCTGTCTGTGTCAAATTATAATCCGTTCCACCGTCCTCAGTGACCGTTTTCATTGTTCGTCGCCTGTGCCGTTTCCACCCGATTAGCTTAAATGTTAATGTGGAGCCAAGTGAAGACAGCGCCCATCCTGATCTCCTGCGCCCTGCGAAAGTCACTGTGGGGTCAAACAGTTCAATTAACCCTAAAATATTATTGACTCAAAACTTGATGAAGCAAAGTCAGTCACCATTTTAAAGAACAAAATGTTTTTGGACAAGTTACTATAACAACTTTTTGTGGCCATCGTTTTTAAAGGAGCAATTTAGAATCTTTCCATTTTAAACTCACACACAGTTTTACTGTCACTGGTCCTTTACTCTGTGCAGCCTTTAAAAATCCTTTAGTGCCATAAATGTAAACATAGTGATGATAAGAGGTGCCATAATCACCTCACTATTAGAGTTAAAGATCCTCCATCCTTATGCTTTTTCAGAAGCTGTTAACAAAATGACTTTTTTCTAATAGGAGAACAAATCAGGCCAAAGATTTGATACCAACAGATGCTAGAAAGACTTTCATGGGAAGAGGATCGCTATAGTTACTTTGCGCTTTAATAAAAGTATTTAAAAATATGTACCGAAATTATGTGTTTTCAGCACATTTCCCCCAGTTTTCCCGCTCTGATATATAAACAAACAAAAAAAAAATAACAAGAATAAGTCTGTCCTGCTGAAACTGAGGAGTAAGAATGAACTACTCAGACTCACAGTGCCTGGCACTTTAAAGTTTTTGAAATGCAGTCATTATTCACAGTAAATATGTAAATTCTAATTTGCTAATGAACCTTCTTTACCCCTTTTTCCTCTTTCCAAATATCATAGATTTTTATTCTTTAGTTTTATCCCATGAAGCTCTGATCCTCATTCAGAAACAATCAGGATCACTGTCTTCAGATTGGTGCATCATTTTTTCGGTCACCCCTCACAGCCTTTGTGTGTGTGTGTGTGTGTGTGTGTAAGTCTTTTATTGTCTCACACATTCATTTTTATTTCTTTTTGTTTGTTTTTTTAATTATTTCCTCTTGTGTTGTGGCGCATTCGTTTCCAACACTTGCCTCTCCATCCATCAATCTCGGACTCATCTTCATCGCACCACCCTGTTTTCCCAGCAGCCACTGCAACACCTCCATGTGACCTTGCTGACGGAGGGGTGTGTCTTTGCAGGTCATAGAGTGACTGCATCAGTGACTGCAAACAGGAAGCACTGGATTTCCCCTTGAAAAAAACTGTGGAAAGAAGGAATTCCCCCTCGTCATCACCATCCTCTGAAGGACTGTGTGTGCGCGCGCACGTGTGCAAGTTTATACATGTGTGCCAAATTTCAGGAGTCACTGCACCTGCCCCACACACTCACACAACAAGTCTCACTCACCCTTTAAAGAAATTTTGTTTACATACTTGAAGCAATGCACTTTTCTTTTTTTTTTATTTACTGCCCTGATTCGGCTGGTGGTCCTTTTTTTATTTTGTAGTGTTTTTTTCCAGGATTTTTATATTGTTTTGATGACAGCGGAACAATAATAAGAGGTCATACTTTCAGATTCATTTAGTTGTACACTTGCAACCATTCAGGGAATTTCCATTTTCATCTACTGCTGTGTTTTGTGCCGTCTTTCCTGGTTTGCCTGCTCATGTCGCTGAAGCTGTTGGCGTCTGTGCCCGTTTGATGACTTCAGACTCAGGTTGTTGAGGTTTTACAGGCCTGAAATGTCCGAGAGGCACAGCGTGCTCGAGTGCGGGTCGTTCTCAGAGGCTCTCTGCGTGTTTGTTGACTG
>VUQJ01014654.1:20184-31876 GCA_015108635.1 Andinoacara biseriatus
GGGACACATTAAACCTAGACATCTCCCTTTTATAGTGTATCCACTGTGAAAGTTTTAAATAAAAATGCCTTTACTACGCAGTTTGAAATATCAGAAAATGCTAGCTTTAGCACACAGTGTACTGCTATGCTTCAATTTGCTTTTGATAGTAGCAATTGTAGGTGTTTATCTGATTAAATGCATTAGATCTTCTTATTCTGATAAATGTGAACAAACAAGGATACAGACCTCGATGTGCTGCACTTATTTTCAGAAGTCTTTTCACATTTCCTTTCATTATTGCCTAAGATCCTTCGGTGCCTTTCTCTGCCCTGAAAATCATGTTTTGTTTCCTGTTCATATCAATTTTTAATTGAAATGTTATTCATACAGTATTCCCGTCACATCTTAGAGTGAGGGCTGTTTGGACTGTTTGGGATTCCTTTTATCCCCCATATCCTACTCAAGAGGTAATTTCAGTCTAAACAGCTCACTCTAGTGAATAAAAATGAAATCCTAATGTGGCTTTGGTGGGTTAATATAGAAGTTATATATTTCGAAATAATTCGGTGCTGTACTCACTCCATCTTTCTTGTCCCTTTCCAATGCTCCATTGAGGAAATCCATGGCAACGTCTTCGTTTTCATCAAGCCACTGAATAACAAATGGCTCAAACCACCTAAAAGAAAAAGCCTCTTTCATTAAAGAGTCCAATTTGTATTTATTTATATCTTTTTGTATTGTACACAAATCATTCAGAGTCCTAGGGCAAGGCTTTTTTGTATAAAGACATAGGAGAAATCAGTTGAAAATGATTGTAGTGCACTCATACATTGGCAGATTTTTGTGTGGTTTTGACCAAGGTTGTCATTCATGCAGGTTTTTAAATCAATTTTCAGTTTGTGGACAGATTAGACGGCAATGTTCAGACAGAGGACAGGGAGGACAGGCCAGGACAAATGAGTCTGGTAAAGAAGTACATTTGTTAGCGGAATAATAATGCTGTTATGTCTGTTTCACTTTGCCATTTCCGTGGTTAATATTGTGCCTGAGTATGTCCTCAGAGCAGCGGATGTCCCCCCCAAAACTCTTGTGTACTCTGGCTAAGGGCATCTGCCACATGAAGTAAAGCCAATAAATATAGTGGGTGTGGTGCCAGAGAAAGAGAAGACAGGCAGATGGAAGAGAAAGACTGTGAGTGTGTATATGTGTGTTCATGTGATGTGTATTCCTCTAGAAGAGTCAATCCTGCTGGTGATGGTGTTTGAGTGACAGTTCTGCAGACGGGGAGGGTGAGTCATTATTCTGATAAACCGGCTGTATGAGGGAAGGAACAGCATTTCCTTCATCCTGCATATCTTTCTATATCCCAGCTATTCCCGTTTTGCTCCACACGATTGTGAGTTTTATGTGTGCACAACAGAAATCAAGAATACACAAAAAGAAGAACAAAAACAAGATTTTAAAATGCTCTTAAATGCTTTAAAATGTTTCTCGTTATCCAAAACAGTCTGCGATTAGGCTGGTTTAAGGAACTGCCAGCAAAGATCATACAGGTCAGTCATATTTACTCATTTAATTATAACACCCGCACCTGTTATGAATATAACACTGACTACTTCTTATCTAATAAAGCTTTACAATATTAAGTTGTAGAAATTACTACCTCATGATATAATGTGGGCAAAACAAATAAATGACACTATATTACCAAATGTACTGGGCTGCACCTCTCAATCTTCAAAATGAAGTGTGTTCAGTCCCATTGCCACAGGTGTATAAAATCAAGCACTTAACCATGCAAATATTTGTGAAAGAATGGGTCGCTCTAAAGAACTCACTAAATTCGAATATGGCACTGTAATAACATGTCATCATTGCAACAAGTCAATTTGCAAATTTTATTTTCCCCGCTAGATATTCCACAGTCAACTGAAAATGATCTTATTGCAAACTGGAAGCATTTCGGAGCCACAGCAACAGCCACAAACTGGCAGAGCACGTGAAGTTACAGAGCGATGATGGTGAGTGGTGAGGTACATAATGCATAAAAGTCTCTAACGCTCAACCAAACCTCTTCTGACATTAACATCAGCACAAAAAACTGTGCGGCATGAATTTCCATGTCCGAGCAGGTCCTGTAGGTGCCAAACCCACTCGTGCCCCTTTAACTTCACTGCAGTTTACATGTTTTAACTTGGGTTTACAGTGTTAAGTCTTCACTAGCACTGCCATTAAAGACCGCAGCACTGATATACACAGTCACTGTGGACCTAATTAGGTGAACTTAATGCAGATGTCCTGCAGTGAATCTTTGTTGATACAGAGAGGCTGTTCTGCTATTTACCCTATCCTGATTTATACATATATTTGGGAAGTATTACAGCTGAATCAACAGCTCTCTAAAACTGTTTCAACAAAAGCTGATTATAACTGTCGCGTATTACTAAACTTCTGTATTAGCCTGTGTTAGTTTCAGTGTGCATTGCCTTATCTGAGCCACAATTTCCACTAACAGTTCATGTACATACTTTTTTCCCCACACGGTAACACAAGTGTATATGTCTCTTTGTGTGTGTGTGTGTGTGTGTGTGTGTGTGTGTGTGTGTGTGTGTGTGTGTGTGTGTGTAGACGTGTCTCACAGAGAATATTCAGGTGGAACATCCTTGAAGGCCGGCAGGTCACGGACATACTCATTATGGAACCACTTGACTTTGAAGTGAAGATTCATGTATTCGGTGCTTTTGCATAGGCGGTGCTTGTCATGTTCTGTAATGCAGATTAAAACATGAGACACACATGTTAGCAAGTGAAGTATTCACTGGACTTCATTAATAATTACATAAAGAAACCTAGTTTGTAAAATGCATGAGTCTTACAGGGAGAAGGACCTGGACTGACCAGAGAGGATGCTGTAAATTATAAGGCAGTGAAGCTTTATAAAGTGGTAACTGTATTGTGTGTGTTCTGTTCTTCGTTCAATATCTTCACACAAGGACCGACAGGCAGTCACACTCACTTATATAAATAAGCAAATATCCTCATAAACATGAGAAATACCCGAGCGAGAGTGCTTGCTTTTAGTCTGACATCTTAACAGCCTTGATTACGTACAGCCTTGAGCTATCAAAGAAGGAGAAAATAAAATGCACCTGCAAATGTGTCCAGCTCGCACCAAAGACAGAAAGCCTTTGAATGACTGCAAACAAATTAGAGCTAAAATGGATTAAACTTTCAGGTCACCTGACAAGTGTGCTGAGTCATTTAGTCTAGCTCACTGTAGACATTTCAGAACAATTAAACATTTCCATGTGATCCCCTTGAGAAGACACGGATGGTCATAGTGCAAGAGAGAGAGTGAAGACAGAAAAGATGAAAGTAAAGAGAGGAAATGAGTAAAAAAGAAACTGTAAGAGGGATGTCAGACAAAAGAGAAAGGAGCATTGGAGAAAGTCCAATAAGAAGTAAAGTATTTTGTGACTGCAATGCCTGGTCACAGATAAGATTATGGCTCTCAGAATAAGAAGAAAATGGCAAAAGTGAGAAGCCTATACAGAGCAGGGAAAATCTAACACAACACAAAGGACCACTGGAGAGTTTGTTGTATCCATGAAATCAAATGTAGGAAACCATCATTTCAACACAGACAAGACAGCACATAGCTCAAAGACCTGTGTTAACAGGTGAGCGTCACATACAAATGAAACCAAAGCCTCACAGACAAGATGAGCAAATGCTCTGTGCATGTCTACAGCCACACAAGCAGCTCACATCATGTGTGAGTGGTGGCAGCAGCGGGAAGGTTTCTTACTGGTGTGACACAAGCTGTCAGTCTGCTGCTTATTGGGCTTGGAGCTGTTCTAATCAAAAAACAACCAGAACACCAACAGCATTACATTTGTTAATACATACAAGAGACAGACATATACTTTATTGATCCCGCAAGGGAAATTATTGTGTTACAGCAGTAAGAAAAATAGAACAACCTACAATAAATAAACAACAAAGACAGAGTAGAAATGCCACAGGCACAGAGTGTAAAACTATACATACACAACAGTGATTACCAAAATAAATAAAATATAAAAATATAGGTAAAGAATAATAGTAAGACTGTGCAAGAGAGTAGTTCAAATTGCATTAATAAATAATATGTACATTAGCAATGTGAAAGACTGTCGCAAGAAAATATGATACAAAAATATGTCTGTGGGATCTTATGTCCCAACAGGTGTGTTCACCTGTCACAGAGAGAAGAGTTATTATATAGTTTGATAGAAAATGGCAGGAATGATTTCCTGAAGCATCCTTTATGAATCCGTCTGCGGGAGCAGGAGCTCTTCTGCCTCAGCAGTGTGGAGTGGAATGGAGCGGGTGAGATTGGTTGTCCATGATGGAGAGCAGTTTGTTTAGTGACCTCCTGTCCCTCACTGACTCAAACGCCTCCAGCTTCTCACCAATGATGTTTCCAGTCTTGTGAATCAATTTGTTGATCCTGCTGGCGTCTATGACACTGATGCCCCCCAGCAGACAACAGCAAAGTAGATGGCACTCGGTACCACAGGCTGGTAGAAGATCTCCAACATCTTGCTGCACAGAATCTGAGCTTGCTTAGAAAATAGAGTCATCGCCTTCCTATACACAGCATCACTGTTGGTGTGTATACGGTGCCCATCCAGTGATAATTAATATTGTGCTGCTTTATAAAGCTATAGGTGTATGAAACACGTATATACATACTGAAATTTTTCTGCAACGCAATAATGTAATTTTGGTAATCCCATTATAGTTACAATTATATCAATACTCGTGGTACAAAGGTCTGCGAGAAGGGTGGGAGGAAATGGTTGAGTGGTCTACAGCTTTTGAGGAGTTGAAATGTGGACATTGCTATTTTTAGTGCACAAAACAACAGGAATGTGATGGTAAAGTGCAAACTGGATCCAGGACAGAAACTTTCCACTGCTGCTAACACAACGTCGGCCCTTTGCAAAAATCTGTCCACTTTGTGTTTATACTTAAACAGTGGAAGAACAATCTTATGTACATCCTCTTTAGAACAGAAATTTGTGTTGGTGTGTATAGGACTGTAACCTACTGTATGGTTTGTATTGTTTAGTAGTATTTATGTGACAATGCCATATACAGTGTGTATTAGTTGTCTTCTGTAATATATATATAAGTTGGATTTTTCAGAGCTTTTATAAAAATGTGACATTTTTGGTCAATTACAACAGGAATACTATTTGCTGGGAAACTGGTAATTATGACAGTGACCCAGGGATGACACAATGCAGCAGTGCAGTTGTGATATTAGTTAAATACTAGTATTACAATAATGGCTAAACAGTGCAAACATTGACAAGCCTTAAATTTAGACTGAGCTCTCTGGAGGAGTACTGGTAGTGAGCTAACCCTTGCTAATCAGCACAAAACACAGAACTCTCCTAATGACTGTTTTGTGCCACCTTTTCTGAGGTCCTCCATCCTCTTGCCTGCGACCTAAAAATTGATCTCAGCACACAATTTTGAATGTGAAGAACGTCTCAGTTCCTAAAACGGATCACTAAGGAGAAGTGAGAGCAGGGCGGGCTTGCTGATCGAGCTGAGAGTAAGGATGCACAGGCGTATGCGCTGCAGAAGCCTTGTCAGCAGCGTCTTCCACATTACGAACACTAACTCATCTGACAAAGATGTTGACATAGAGTTGTATGCAATAGTCAAACAATGGAAAGTTGATGCAGCTGTGCCACACATCATATTTAATGTACAGACTGGGAAATGAAAAGAGGGCATTGCGCACATAGGTAAAAAACAAAAAACAAAAAAAAAAACTCTTGGCCTATCCATCAAATAGTTGTTGCAATGTTTCAAGCTCAAAGTGATGGACTAACAGACTGATGTTTCCTGAAGCTGGTGCTGTTATCTCCTAGTGCACATTTGTTGATGTTATAGTGTTGCACTAGAGCATCCTGAAATCCCCTATCAAATCCCGTGCCTCTACTGAATGATGTGTTGGTCTTTCCTTCTCTGTAAGCCACTCCCTGTTATTTTGCACAACCCTCTCCTTCTCGTTTGTCGTGCACTTTTATCCAGTATGCAAATAGACGTGCAATTCCTTTCTCTGTGGCAGACACATTTTAGTGTAGCAGCTGCTTCAGTTTTTCACAGATTGAATGTGGTGCGTAGGCACTCTACATCTGATCATATGGTCATTTGATACACATTTAAGACTGCAAAGCCAAGTGCATACTGTAATCCATTTCAACCAAACCATAAGCACATTTGTTTATTTCTGGACATAAGATGATAGATCTGAATAAGGCGGAAAAAGCAGAGAATGTAAAGGAGCACAATAGTTTTGTTTGTTTTTTTGTAGCAGAAAGGAAAAAAAAGCACCCATTCACACACATTCTAATGCAGAAAAGGATACATATATCCACACAACATCAAAGACCTGTTTAAATCCAATGCATTGCACCGTGGCTGTCGTGGCTTAATCCTGATAAGAACCTCGCTGCTTAGTCTGATGAATAGTGCAGTGCTTGTCACGCTATGCTGCCTTATAAGCTCAGAGGAAAATATTTACATATGTGCAATTAACATATGTGCCTGCCTCATGATGCATTCAAATGTGCAACACAATATAGTGAGCGCTTTAGTCAAGTCAGTCTATTGTCAGCTGCTACTGCAGCTCTTTTTATACCTGATTTAACAACTGTGACTCAACTTTCACAAAGACATGGGCAGGCTGTCATGTACACTGAGTATGTGGATAGTTGAACTGAAGCATTAACATCATAATTGGATGGTATACTATTGTTTCAACGCATTTTACTGAAAGGTTACATGATGTCGGTATCCGCTGAGAAAATGTTTCTGAAGCAAGGACTTTGTGTTACAATTCATCCAAATGTAACAGAAAAGGTAGACTGTATTAAAAAGTAGACTGTATTAGACTTGAAAATACATCCATTAAACTTTAAAATATTTTCAAAAGCAGTCACACTAGCGGGCGCTTTAAAGTGATGTGCAGCAGATTGCTGATTTGAAAAGCCACAATGATCTCAGAAACGGTTTTATCTGTGAGTCCAGCACCAGAGAATGTCACTGCTTTCATCAGCACCTAACCTTTGAAGCCGAAGTGGTTTTGATTGTTGAAATTGCCGTTTAAGTTTTCACCTGGATTCACTGATTCAGTCTGTGTGTGAGAAGCAGCAGCTGGTTTAAACAGTGTGAATACTGAGTCCAGATTGTTTTATTAGAGAGAACCTGCAGTTGTTGTGCTGCAAAGGATGTGCAATATCTGAATAGCTATGCTGGTGCCGCCTTAACAATCGAGCTGGCACTGCAAGGCAACTTACACACATTACAGGACAGACACAGATACACACACCATCACAATTTGTCAACCTTTCTGCCCTAAGCTCTGCTTGCATACACCCTCGCTGTCACATACTCTCAGTCACCTACAATCATTACCTAAAGGAAGCAGATGGAGGTCAACTGGAAGACAGAAAAGTAGAGGTCAGCAGGTGTTTTGTTTGGTGCTGCCAGTGAGCTTCTTCATTATGTACAGGAGTATCAATGAGACTTGCAAACCAAGTCTGATTAAAATAAGTTAGAGAAGGAGGGAACAATCGTTTTAATCATAGATTGTTCTAGATATAAACTTGTTGAGGGAAATTAACTGACTCTAGCAAGACTTCGTGCTGTTTATGCAGCATGAAAGGAATGAGCAGTCTTCATCCCAGTTATATATGCACTGTTTCGTTTTTGTTTGTTACAGTACTGTGCTGATAATTTATCTTTTTTAGGTCTAACTGTAGATTGTTCTGAGAGCAGAAGAGAATTTGATCATGATTTTTGCATTTCTTGCCTGAAACACCACAGTAAAGACTGGGGTCACCATCATAAGGACAGATCACTTGATGCCAAGTTTAGTGGAATAGCTTGAGGAGTATGCGCCCTTGTCTCACATTAGCACTACTGGCTACTAAAAAACAGATTTAAACTCTATGTGAATTTATAATTAAATGACAGTGGTTAAAAGAGGGTTATATTCTACAGAGCTTTAAAATTCTTCAGTATAAGTCATACAGATCAGATTATATTATATCATCTTTCTGGAAAAAGAACCACAAAGGGGGAGAATAAGTCTTTTCAAACTCTGACTAAAAGTCATTTTTCTTACCAGTGTGATTTTTTATTTATTTTTTTTTTTTTTGAAGACAGGAGAGAACCCGAAGTAAATAGGGCTGCAGGATCCATTGAACAATGCTGCAATAAAACATACAGAAGCTGCCTGACTTCACAGTGAGTCACCTGAAACTGGTTTTAAATTTTTAATAGCTAAGAATTCCACTTTAAAATGTTGAAGGCAACAGTCATAGCTTGTGTTTTAAAACAGTCAGCTCCTCCTGGAAGTTGAAATTAAACATGATTAATTTATAATTCACTTATGAATTTCACCTTGGAAATAGCAATTATATTGTAAGGAGAGGGGGTTGGAGCTCTTTGTCAGATCTATCCTTTTGCAAGGTAAGTCAGTTCAAATTTATAGTTATGCTGACTTGCTTATTTATGCAAATCCAGTCTCATGAGGCCTTGTGGTGTCCCATGCATGGTGCAATTAAGTGCCATGAATGTTTATGCTTAAATGTGCTATATGCTTAAGTACACTTTATCAAAAATATTAATATGTGTGGCGCTTGTGTTCCCTGCTCTTCATGAATGATGCAAAACTTTGCAGAGGGCCTCAGCAAAAAAAAAGTAGCTGTATGCAAATGAGGTAACACAAAATAAAGCATCAAAAACTTAAATCTTTGACAATCCAATGAGAGTAGAAAGCCCTTGACTAAATTGTTTTTTCCACTAATATTTTAAGAACACTCTGATCAAACAGTATTCACCTAGGACATGTTTTCGCTAGATTATTGAGGTTAAAGCTAAAGTGCCAGTGAATCAAAATCAATAAGGCGCTGAGTTGCTTCATAAATAACAACTAAAGTTCTTATTAATGCATCTGTCATCCATTACAGCCTGTATGAAGACCTTCACTTTAGTTCAGCTGATTGTCCTGGCAGGCCTTAAATGTGTTTTTACACTCTGCAAAACACAGAAGCAGGTGCTCATCACAATTGGGATGCATTAGGCAAACACAGTTCACACACTTTCATTAGAAGCAGCTTTTCTCTCTGCATGACTAAGCCTCCCTTACCAACCTTCCCAAGTGTCCTCTTTCCACAGTCTCATTCACAAAGCAGATCTACACCAATGCCTTCTCACATTTAATAACAAAAGTATTAAGTGAGCTTGATTATGGTCTCATTGTCTGATCTGACTTTTTAATCATGCTGTTAATATGCATGTAAAAATGTGTATTATATACTTTTGTGCTGACACACTGCTGTATGTGTATGTGTGTCATTTTGCCCTGCTGGTGGTAAATAGTGTGGGCTGTCCTGAGGGAGGAGTAGGCTCAAGGTCCCTGGCGAGGATGTCATCTTGTGTGACGCAGCCCACAGGGACAGACAAACTCACAGGAGACTTACTCTCTGCCTCATTGATTTAAATATAGTGGATATTATGAAGTGTAGCATTTTACCACAGCTTTTTCATTCTGCAATTACCATTCAGTGAATATATTTGCAAGAGTGTAAGGTTAGACGGATATGCTCAAGACAAAAGCCCAGAGGAGCAAAATGGCAGCCAAAGGCAGTGTACTTTTCTCTGTGACATAATTCCTTCATCTTGGCTTCTGACCCAGTTCAGTCAAAGGGCCTTCGTAGCTTTAGCACAGGGGTCTACTGCCACAGCTCTGTGAAAACACAAGCGCCCACAGAGACATCAACTCGTGTCGATGTGACTCAAACAGGAATATAATGAATTGGGACACAACGAAACCTGATGCGAACTAAAGTTAAGGCTTCACCCTGGTTCAGGATAATGAATCACCACTGCAAAATGTAGTGAGGCATTTGTGGTCTTTATGTTAAATCTATAACTCTCTGTATATTATGTGCAGAATTATTTTATCCATTTTCCTAAAACAAATGCAATAACATTGCGTACTATACAAGAGAGGGCATATAAAACATTATTATTGAACTAGACTGACGGAAGGCATGTCATTTAATGGAGATTTTATTAAGCATTTATGAGATCACCATGTATGAAATAACTGCCCTTTGATGGTTAGAAGACATCAGCTGTCAGATGAGGTACTAAATGATCTGAGCTGAAGGTTTGGTACTATGCAAAAAAAACGTGTAAGCATGCCTCAGCTCAGTAAACACCTTCTTATTGCAGAAACAAAAATTGTGAGGCACCGTTCATTAACTGAAGTTCAATTTAACTCTTTTATGGAGTGAAGCTGTTCCAACAGGCTGAAGATGAATTAATGGGCTGCAGAGACACTGGATCTTCAATGACATGCCCCCGAGATTAAACAGTCATTAAACAGCTATACAGTGAATATACAGTGTGCCTAAAACTTCATCACAGTCTGAAAGTCTAGATATAAAAAATTACCTATTGTTGCTGTACTGAAGCTGCATTTTTGTTTTCTAAAACACGGCAGAAATTTCCTCCCTTATAACCTCTGTTTTTTTTTTTATGTTGACCTTCAGTGAGCTGTCTGCATATTTCCTGTCAGATTACATTTATAGCCTTTAGGTTTGTTTTTCAAAAATCAATACATTACATAACAACGTGGCAAAAGATAATGATGATCAATAAGTTTCTGAAACCTCAGTTTCCGTTTACTTTTCAGTGTTTATTAGTAAATAATTAGCAAATAAGTGAACGTGGGAGTAAGTTCAGCTACGATCATAGTCATTCACTCTCTCACAGGCTCCCACTTCTTTTCTCTGCCTCTTATTTTATCCTTTCTGTTTTTGTCTTCCCTCCTACCTCTCTGAAGCACCCTTTTCCTTCTCCTCTCACACATTCACAGATTCTCGCACTGATGCTAAAATTAGCAGCATCCTTTTCTGCACCAGCACTGGCACCAAGGGCCTCCAAGCAGGAAGCAGAGGATGCATCAAAGACTTCATTAAGTAATGTGCACGCACATCTGTGCGCACAGTCACAAGGACACACAAATATTCTCTTTATATTTTCATTCATTCTTTCTTACGTACTTGCACAACTGAGTGCTTGAACAAATGTGCAGACAAAAGTGCCTGTACACACACACACACACACACACACACACACACACACACACACACACACACACACAAACAGGCCAATGAAGACCGATATTCTGGCCCGCCTCCTTCAGGGTGTCTCCGTTATTCGTCCTTCCAGTTTTATGTGCGTTCTTATATAAACATGTTACTCTGATATACTTCCATTTGTCTAAATATGGCTCAAAATACCACTTCTTCTCTTCCATTTCATCACCACGTGGTACATGTAAAATGGAGTACACATATGCATACACGTATATGACAAATGGGGACTGGCATACACAGGCAGTACCAGTTTGCACACTTTTTTTACTGTTTCTGCTACTACAGTTTTTAAATATCACTGTAGGGTCAGGGATAACAAATCCAGGCCTCGAGGGCCGGTGTCCTGCAGGTTTTAGATGTGTTTCTGATCCAACACATCTGAATCACCTCCTCAGTATGCAGTCAAGTTCTCCAGAGTCCTGCTAATGACTTCTATATTTGACTCAGGTGTGTTGAAGCAGAGACGCATCTCA
>VUQJ01014655.1:2862-16977 GCA_015108635.1 Andinoacara biseriatus
TTGTTGTGTCCTCCCCCCCCCCCCCCCCTTTTTTTTTTTTTTTTGCTCTACCCACTGACTTTGTAGCTCACAAACATTAGAGAGCCACTTCCATTCTTCAGGAGGTTACAATTGTAACCATAAAGTTCAATTTTGTTCCAGAAGTTCTGAGGCTTGTCTGGCATACTTTAATTATGCTTTTTGCATGGCATTGTTAAAGTAATGTCTTTTTTCTGGAAACCAACCATGCATCCCATTTTTGTTCAGCTGCCTCTATTGTGAATCTCGAAACAGTCACACAACTGTCTCGCAGTGAAGCCTGTATTTCACCTTGTATTTTGTTTCATTTTCAATGACAAAAAAAATTTTAAAAAAATCATGATTTTGGTTACAACATGCCCTATCACAACATAAAATCTGCACAGTGAAAAAAAAATGCTTACCTCATAAGTTTAATTGTGTATATTTGATGAAATGGGAGTGAGAAACCTCTGTTGTCCAGTGTGACACTGACATCACAGTCACCTTTGAGGCTGCAGAAGTGTTGTCAAAACACCAGGATTTGACGCTTTGTAAATTAAAATTTATTTCAATTCAATATTATTTATATAGTGCCAAATCACAACAACAATCACCTAATAAAATTAATAAATGACTGGAACCCATATTTTGGTTGTAAGAAATGTTGGTGGGTAGCAAAGCAAAACTAAATTTGCATCAGTGAGTGTGTGAATGAACCAAGTAGATCACAGACAAAGGATATTTTTCTCCATAAAAATCCACCTTTAGACACAGTGTTGCACATCAACCAATGTGTTCAGTGCAAAGACATGGTATGAGAAAATAGCATGGAAGCTTTAACTCCTACTTTGCAGATAGGAGTAAGTACTGCATAATAATAACGGCTATAATAACAGATATAAATGGTGTGACGTTTGTATCTGAGGTTTATAAACAATTCTGGATCTACAGTGGAGATGGCAGGGTAATTTGTTGATGAGTCATCCAATGTGAATGCTGAGAAGTGTAATAATAAGTGATATTGTGAGTTTTATTGTGTTAAATGAATGGTCTGAAATGATATATCAAAGCATAGGAACAAAAAGCCTGGATCTAAATACGTTTTCAGGAATAATTGACTGTGCTGACTTTCAAAGGTATTTCCTAAACCATCAGGTGATGGTCACATAAAGTTGTGATCCTGCTCAGATGTGAGTTGTCCTGATTTAGTTTCCCCTCACCTCCCCTATGAGTTTCTGAGCCAAGTGTGAAGTCATATGGGGAAGATTGATGGTAACCTAAGACCTGCCATATGGGCTGTGACTCAGACCTTGCAGCACCAAATGGTTTCAATCAGAGTGAGTCAATTTTGCGACACGCTTTTTAAACACACTAAGTGACTCATTTGCAAGAGCAGACGATAAACAGCATCGATCTGATACACTCTCCACTCCTCCACTCCTGTAAGCGCTCATCTCTCTGAGTCCACATCCTGGCCTAAAAAAATATAAACACTAGTCACACACATAAACAAAGAAGCATCGAGCCAAAAATGCAGACAAAGCACACTGACAAAGTCAAGTGACGTATGAGCACAACCCAATCATACAGAAGTGCCAAGTGAAGATATAGTAAGCGTGTGACAATTTGAAAATTGATGCTGCTTCTCTGGAGAAATAACTTGGCACCATAAAATAGGAGAGCTGCATGTCTTGACAAACGAACATCAGGATGCATGTTAAAAGATGACAGTTATGTAAAGTCAAGCGGTATATGGACTTCAGAACAATGGATGTGGACACTTTGATGTGCGTAATATGTCACTAGTATGCATTGCCCCATACAAGAAATGCATGGGGTACTACTTAGTCAGTGTGCAATGTTATTGATTCAAAGTAAGACGGCGTGTTGGTGGCTAGCAGGCAGTGATGTGCGGTCAGGGGATGCAGATGAGGAAGTGTCCCCTGTCATCATAACAAGTGAAATCCTAACCGTGATGAGAGAAAATACATTTGACCACATGACTGTTCTATAAAACTGTTTTATAAAACTGTTTTCTGAATTACTTAAACACGTTAATGGTCAAAATCGCAGAATTTACGCATCGCCTGTTCAAAGTCACATGGAAGAAAAGTGTTGTGAGCCAGTTCAGTGCTATGGGTCACCTCTGTTTGGCGCTGTGTCACATACAATAAATGAAGCAGGCGGTTGGCGCATTTCCCATTGCTGTCTCTCTTTATATCGCCAAAATACATGTTTGATTACACATGTGCTACACATGCTGATGTTCCACAGTCTGTCTAATATATTTTAATATGTGTGTGACATGTTTATTCTTTGTGATCAGTCTTGTGCACGGTGCAAATGCACGGTGAAAATACACAGTGAGGCAGAAAGTACCGTGCCGCACTGATAGGGGGCAGTGCTGCAACAGTGCTGCCCCAGAATTGAGAAGGATAGGCGCACGGATTTCATCTTCAAAGAAAGGTAAGATATTTTTTTGTTTTTTTTTTATTTAAAAAGAGAGACCCCCCCCCCTCCAAAAAAAAAAATATATTAAATATTTTAGTTTTTTCTTACAATCATTGTTGAACAGTATGGCGTTGATTAAAGCATTATTAAAATTGAAATATAAGCTATTTTGGGTTCATGTGAACATCCAACTCTAGACGAGTCAGTGCCTCACTCATCACAAACCTCACCGCACGTCACTGCTAGTCATAAGTTTGAAAGTTTTCAGAGTGGGCCTATATACAGTGACTTCAGCAGTTAACCTGAGCGTTAGGGTGATGCAAATGGATTTTTCCACTGGAGCCTAATTTTACCAGTCCTTGTCACTTGCCAGGTGTCATGCTTTATTTAGAGGGTGAGAGCTCTGGACTGATGCCAACATCCTCCTCCAGTCAATGCCTCCACGCATGATTGCTACTCTTAATGAATTACGAGGAATGACTGCTTCCAAATCTCTATTTAACTGAAACATGATACAGGGCTGAGGGGCACAACGGGCAATAGATTGGAACATCCACTCTGTAATCAAACTGCCATCTGTTGCTATGATGTCTGGGCAATCTTGGAAGCGAGCAAAGCCCAGCTTGTTCCAGCACCCAATCACAATCACACAATCAAAACCACTAATGTTGATGTTGACTGCTTTGTGTGAACCAACAAAAGAGACAACACTGAGGCATTTTATAAAGCAACACAAATCTATTCAATTAAAATGAAAGGTAGAATAGGATTGCTGTGTTCCAGAGTAATAAAAACAAATGGCTAAGAAGGGAGGAGAAAAGCAGAAAATCAGAAGAGAGAATGGGAAAGGAAAGAAGAAAAAGTAGTGATAAAAAGCATTTTTAAAGTGACAAAAAGGAAAGAAATGAAAACGTAAGTGCAAGATAAAAGGAAGAGAAGAAGACACGTGAGGACAAGATGGGAAAAAAAGAAAGGAAAGGAGTCGATGTGGAAGGAAACCATAAAAAAGTTAAAGCAATGGGAAAAGTTGTTAAAATAACGACAGGACAGGAAATAAAGAAAGAACCAAAAATATGGAGAGGACAGGAAATGAGAGAGAGTAACACAACAGATAATGCAATGGGATAGAAAATAACATAAAGGAAAGGAAAAAGATGAAAACCAAGACAAGATAATGAAAGGGATGAGGAAAAGAGAAATGAGTGATAGAAAGAAAAAGAAGAAAGGAGCAGAAGGGGTAGGAAAGGAGAGTAAAATTACAGGGAAGAGAGGGAGGCAAAGAAAAAGGGGAACGAAAGACAAAAGGAAACAAAGTCAGGAAAGGAAAGCAGAGGAAATGTCTACATCTCAGGCATCAGCAGGGAGTGTCTCCCATCCTGCTGCTGGAGCTGCTGGGTAACTACCAGGCAGTGTGCCCAGTTTTTTTCCCCTGCAGACGTCTTGGTGATAAGTGAGATGGAGCCGGCAGCTTTCACAGCCTCCTCACTGTGCGACTGCATCAATCAGAATACATGAACAACAATCATGAGGAGTGCGGGCTGGCTGATGTGATGGTGAGTGGATGAAGGTCAGTGGTTAATCATGGGTAAAGGGCAGACACTCTCCTGTGGTGGACTACAATCAGAATACTTTCACTCATCTGCTGTCCATTCCATCGCAGCTCAAAAGAGGTGAAGACATCCAAAATGACAGGCTGAAGGTGCAGCAGGTACAAAAACACTGTCCCTGAGGACCTTCAGTATTTACTTTTTAAATATCATTCTTTATCACACTGCTTTTTTATTTCAAACCTCTAAAAACAACTTGTCTTACTTACCAACTGCCATTATACAGATGGGGGGGCATCTGATACAATCTTAATTTATTGTTTGATTTTGCTAGAAATCAGTAATAACAAATCCTGACTCTTATTTTATTTTTGTACAACTTACATTGGCCAGCTCTACCCCCATGTTGGGCAAACTTAGTTTCCTTGTTTCTGAACAATTTAAAAATGTTCTTTGAGGTCAGGCTCAGTCCCCCTGGTGTGTTTCAGTGACGCACAAGTTGTCCTTTTACAGTGTTGCACGATGTGCTTCCAACTCATTTTTCAATGAAAGGAATGCATCTTAACTTATTAACTTTAGCTTTTTAACCGTGATATTTTCCTAAATCTAAAAGATGTTATAAGTGCCTAACCTTAGCTGAGCAGCTTTTAGTACCTTAACCTAACCTAACCTAAGCAGTGTTTAATGCCTAACACCATCCAAGCAAAAGCCTAATGGTTTAAGTGGGACACACACCAGGGTCACCTGTCTGACAAATCTGCAACTTATTCCACAGTTACCACTCCAACCTCCATTTATGAACACTACTGGTTCCTAAAAGGGGTTGTTAGATTGTTGTCGACTATTACCAGGCCTAGTCCATCAAGTCACTGAAGAAAAAACAAACAAACTCCTTTTACAAAATGGTGACATGCAGGTGGCACCTGACAAATCAGCATAACATGCAGTCTGAGAATGAGAATTTCTGAGATTATTTAGGAGTGAACCAATGGTTAGTGCTGAAACCTCATTACAAGATTGATCAGGAAAGTGTTTCAGTTTGGCCTGAATTATATCATCTTAAATCACCATAAGAAAGGCATTATTGTTCAGCTGTTCAGCTATTGGTTCCGTTTGGATACTTTGGGTTGGGCTGTTTTTGGTCAGACTTTTAGGTGGCACACAGCAAGAAAAACTTATACTTACATTAAAAACACTCAAACTGTTCAAAAAGGAGACTATCAGACGGTTAGCCTAGCCCCACACTCAAAGAAATTTTCATTGATCTCATTCAATGATCTCTACTGGAAAAAAAAAAAGTTTAATCAATGACTGGGTTTAATTTCTGACTGGAATATTGAACTCTTATGACAGACAGACAGTGTACTGTAAATAAAGTAACAATAACTGTATGTACGGTCCCCACACATATGGTGATGCACTGGGTTTTCAGTGCCCCACAAGTACTGTAAAACAAACAAGCACATGGGGACACACACACACACACACACAGACACACACACACTTCATGCAACAGAAGCCGTGTGCAGAATAAACACACTTTAAGTCAGTATCGACACCATTAACACAACCAGCCAGACGTTGAGGAGATGAAATGAGTCCGGTCAGGCATGAGGGGGCCAGATTCAACCTCTGAAGAGCTTAGACATACAATCCACTGCACTTCAGTGTGTGTGTGTGGGGGGGTTAATCAAACACACGAGCATGCACACACACTGAGAATCACCCTCCCTTTCCACATGCTGTTCCTGTATTTCACGCTTACATCACAAGCGCTCCCCCAGGAAAAGATTTAGCACATGAAGCGGACACAGAGAAGGCGCTCGGTAGAGATTTCTAAATTGTATGCTATCATTGTTTGATCCTAGCTGGATAAGAAGATGGGAGATGGATTAAACAGAATTAGCTGTGATGAACTGATACCAGTCAAAGGTTTGGACACACTCAACCATAATGGGTGAGTGTGTCCAAACCTTTGACTGGTACTGTATGTTCAAATTACACCAGAACAATGAAGTGAACAATGTTTGTTTTTACAACCGCAACACTGCAAAAACTACATTCATGAAAGCTGTGTTTTAGACTGATTCAAATGGCGATTATTCATATTTTATTAATGTACAATGCCAGTTAATGGCTGTTTCTAAAATTTTAGACTCCATGTACTGGATGTGGCATCATGTGTGGACACAAATATGATAGCAATATCATGTGACTGCCAGATGTGCAAACAGCCCACTAATGTGTATTTGGAGAGCCATCAGCCAACCAACACCTTGTCTGTGCGCCACCAAAAACGGAGAAACCATCGGAGTCTAAAGCAGCTGCAAGCAGCCATAAGAGATCCATCCAAAGGTTCACCTACAGAAAGCTTTTAGGATGTTGACTTGTTCTAGACAGATCTTGTTCATTCTCATCCTGTCCTGCCATGAACTAAACCAGATAGGGAGTTTGGGCTTTTGGGCAGGGGGAAAGGTTAAGCTATATCTTTAATTTAGAATACAAGACAAAATGAGAGCAAACTTGAATGCAAAAGAAAAAAAAAGTCTTTTCATAATAATTGAAAGCCAAAATCACAACTGAAATTAATTTAATTAATCACCCAGTATCCGTTTAGATTTATTATGATGAGATTTTGACACATTTTTTTGAAATTAACTAGAATGTTTTACTTTTACCTGAAAGATTTGTTCAGGTTTGTGTTTGATCAGATTGTAATTTCTAAATGGTGAAAACATTGTTTCTCAACAGCAATTAATACCAGCAACGAGACATGAGTAAAGGCAGAAGACCACAGCAAACAGACAAACTATACGTTCAAAATCTGTGTAAGTGTGAGACTGACATGTACTGTAGTTGTTTCAGTCAGTCCTGAGCTGTTTCTGTACTCGATCTGTTAGTAACCCGGGCTTCCTCTAACAAGGCTGTAAATGGCAGGACTGACATGTCGATGCTAGGCAGGACTTGTGTAAGGTGTTGATGTCTGAAGCGGTTCTATAAATAATCATGCTGCTCATCTCACCAGAAACCACTCATGGGTGGTAGATATACAAGCTATAAGATATTTGCATGAAGTGCAGCACATAACAAAGGCAGAGACCACAGAGGGTAAGGCAAAGATGGGGAAAAGATGATGGAATGCTCCATTTATAGTATTTATTTTCTATTTATTGTTGAAATTGTGCTATATGTGACCCAAGAAGTAAACATTTAAAATCCTTGATTTGACATTTACATGTTGCCACATGTTAAATACAAGTCTGTTAAACTAATTAGTTATACTAGCCTGTGATGCTTGTTCACTTTGCTCATCCTCAGACATGTGTGACTGATTTTTAGCCGGGCACTGCCAGTGCTTACCCATTTCACAATGCATTGTTGGAAGCTCTCCAAACAAATATAAATAAAAGATAATTGCGTGATGCAAAATTACATAGATTCATTGGTTTCCTGCCTGGTATTGCAGGGTCATCACCCCAAGTTTGTATTCCACTCGGTGGTGGGAGTCAATGAGCAGGTACTGGTCTGTGTGTGTGGGCTTCTGGTAAACTTCAGTGTTGAGGCTTCCATCTTCCTCAATAAGCACAGTACATTCCAGGAATGGTAACTTGGAGGTGGGATAATAGAAATACAAACTTGGAGTGATCAGGGCCCTGCAAGACCAAGCAGATAATGTTCCTTCTAAGGCAGAAGCAAAACAAAAGTAACACTCATATGTAACGAAAGCTCTTAAAACATGTGGTTATCCCAGCTGGGCTTTCATTAAATCAGCAAAGGTGCACAAGAAAGAAGGACAGATGTAAAATAGGGAGAATGAGAATGACGAACGGAACAACATTGTCATCCCTTTTTGTATGTGGCAGGCTTATTAGAGAAACTCAGGAGAATTTTCTCCAAGCATGACATGACATCCCAGTATGTTTCAGATGTAGTCACACTAAGACAAAAACTGGTTCATCCCAAAACTTTCATCCACAAGCTAAGCAACATAGTGTATGCTGTGCACTGCAATTAAGAGTGCTTAGACCTCTACAAACAGGCTCTTCACAAACCAATGGCACAGCATAGAAGAGCCACCTGGACAGTACAAGACTCAGCTGTACACCTGCCCCTAAAGGAGAAAGGGCGCTTTTTCGAGGATGGTAGTCTTCACATTTTGGACTGGGAAGACAGATGTTTTGCAAGAGGAGTTAAAGAGGCATCTATGTCCAATGTAAACAAACATCACTGAACAGAGGATGCAGATTATGTCTACAATACTGTCCTGAGCTCCCTCCCCAAGCACCTCAACCCCCATTCACACCTTCCTTCAGGTGACTTTAATAGGTCACTTGATGGAGTGAGGCAAAGCCCCACATTGTTTTCACCTCAAACCACCAATTGTAATGACCCACGCCTTTTTTAACACCTTGGCACATGTGATTACACAAGAAAAATTGCACATGAAAAATAGTGGGTCGACGATTACAGCCCGGGGACCCCCCCACTAGGGTACAAATACTCTCCACCATTTGGTTTGAGAACTGAAGAAGCCTTTTAGATGAGAGATGAAATGTCAAGAAACTTAAAAACATCCCAGTCACCGTTTTTCAAGCTCCAGAGACTACCATGACCTGGATAACTGAGAACCTATACAGACATCTTTCACCCTCCATTAACGGTGTAGAATGGTGAAGGCATGCCAGATAGGAAATAAAAACTTGCCAATTCGTAAAACCTAAACCCTCTTGTGCCCGTTAAAACAGGTATAATATGCAAACATAATGTTCAATTTACCTGCATAAAAATGGTGTATGTTCACAAATCACACAGTTTCTATATACAAATAAACAGGAAAATAACTACTTCTTATATGAAATAAATATTTTAATTAATGACCATATAGCTGTTGGTACTCTTGGTACGCTTGGTAGGTTATACGCTAAGTTTCATCTAGAGTAAAACATTAATCTAGGAGGAGTTTGGGAACAAACATACAGACATACATACACTGTGATTATTATAGTATGATTTGACGAGGTAACTGAAGTCCATTTTGCAAATCTTGGTCATTTTAAGTTTCAGAAAGGACGATTAATCAGGATGTGCTCACTGGCTAACAAATTGTGATTGGAAAGTCAATGGCCAACGAGCATGCAGTTTCACAGTCAGAGCCACTCCTCACTCATCATATTTGGTTAAAAAAAACACAAAGGTGATGAGAAGGTTCATCATCAAAATGAGGCTTCAAAAATCAGTGGGTGATGTCACAGCAACTACAGCCATCTTTTATACTGTTTGTGGCACACATTTCAAGAGCATAATTGGTTTATTAAAGAACACACTTTTGGTTGCTAAATACTGTATAAAAACAGTATTTATACAGATAATGTTTAATGTTGTGTTGTTATTTGTATTATTAATAGCATTATTATATTATCATTACTTTCAGACTGCGCCACTCTTCTGTTTTTCACAATTTATCAATCAATTAAAACCACTTATTTTAACTTTGCTGGAGCCTTATCACAGCTGCAATGGGGTGAGACAGACAGCCTCAAATTCACATGCACAACTAAAGCTAATTTATAATCAAGGTTTGGACTGTGGGAGCCAAACCTTGCAGGCACAGAAAGAACATGCAGGCTCCACATAGAAAGGCTCACGCAGCCAGCTAGTTCAAACTAGGAGCCTTTTTTTTTATGTGAAGTTACAGTGCTTAACCAATTTGCTGCCACACCACCATTTAATTGACTAGTGAATTAGTCAGCAGGCAAGTCCCTAATAGGCTGAAAGTGGAGCACCTGGAGGAGACCAATGCAAACACAAGAACTACACATAAAAGCCCCAAGCTGGTCAATTGCTTATCAAGCAACTTGAATTACTCTAAGCTCCTCAAAATGTGCTACACATATAAAGTTAGTTTAACCGAGGACTGATTGGCCTCTGTTCCCTACCAGAGAAAGCAGGTAAAGGAGTACTTATCCACCCTTTGCATAATCCATACATGCCTTAAAAAATATACAACAATGCTAATTCGCCAGAACTACTGCTGCTCAATCTTTTCTCTCCAAGCATATCAGTGTGTTTATTAGAGCCAGTGGAAATGCTTTAAACTTTATCAGTCATGGATAAAGATCTGAAATGACAAAAAGAAAACAAAATGTATTTATATGGAAATTATTTGGGTGATCCCGCATGTAACAATGAACAAGGGAAATGTAAATGTGTTTTGTAGTGTGAACAAAAGAGACATTCATGTGCAAAACCTTGACAGAATAAATTCAATGCTTCATCAAGTTTCGAGCAAAAGAAGGGAGAGAATGAGGAAAAAGGGGAACCTGCAGCACATCTGAAAATGTCAAACAAAATGGGACAAAATGGGATCTCTTCAAAATGCCAACGGAGGGGAGCACCAGTGATGTTTAAAACATGCATCTCCTTCAAATCCCATCTGTTTTTTGTGTTTTTGCTATATTTTCAGGTGGCTGGTTAGACTTCATTTTATGAGAACACAACGGCTATAACTTGAGCCAATAGCTGCTTGTTGCCATGACAACAGGGCCTTGGCTTCTTCTAAAATAAAACCGAGGCGCGAAAGATTAGAGAAAGCTGCTGGGGCAACCCCCAGACAGAGAGAGGAGGGAATGGCTGGCAGTGAACACCACCATGTCAGCAGGCAAAAAGAAAAAAGAGCTCAGATATGAGTGAAGAGAGCAGGAAAAAAATGCAATCATTTCGACTGAGTGGCACATAGAAGCATCTGCTACCTTCAGCTCCTCTATTCACATCCAACTGGAAACACAACAAGCTGAGTGGTGTTTATCTCACAGAAAGAGAAGTGAGAAACTAATATACCAATCTATATACACTGTGCTCTCACAAGACCCTAATGATTTTTTTTTACACCAAAATTAGCAAGTATGCAGATTTTAAATGTGCACAAAACCAAAAAATCAAGGTTAAAAGACTCCTTTCTCACTGACTAGTTTGCTCTTATTTCTGTTTTCTGGTGCAACATGTATGCTGCTCACATATCTGCAAAGACATACAGAAACTACTTCTTTCAATAGCCTATTTAAGTATTTACACCAAGTCAGCAAAGTGTGTGAAAGTCAACAGACAGGGCAATTCAAGCCAAAATGGGGTAACAGTGATTTTACAGTAGAAATGAGCCTCTTGGTCTCTTTTGTTTGAAAATGAAGCTTGATTTGCTTTGTTGGGGTCAGCATGCACTCAGCTTCAGCATCTGGTCTGGGAATAAACAGGAATAATCCTTTAGGCATCATGCTTAATGACACCTCAGTGGAGGAAAGCAGTCTGAGAAATTGTGTTGTTCAACTTTCTCCATGTAAGATTCATCATCCTGGAACAAGGAATTAAGGCAGCAAACCAATCAACAACAGTCTCGTCACTCTGGCCTATTTCTGCCAATCATATCTTTCACACTCTTAAAACTGGCTTTATTGTTATCTTGGAAACAGTCATTAGCTGTTACTGCATTAGACAACTGCACACACTTATGTATCCACAATAACTTCAGCGTCAACAACTAATTTGTCCCCAACATTAACTGAGAAGTGGCTAAACTGTTCCGCACTGACTTTGCTCATTAGGATAAAAGGACAGTTGTCAGCAGATAGGAAAGGCTAATGGTCTGGTCAAATGACCTCCACAAACACATGAAAACACACATGCACACACACTCATATCAATGCCAAGTACTGAGGATGTGAACAGAATCAGCGGTATAATACAGGCCTTTTCTTTAGAAAATCACTTTCTCGTAAAAATTAAAACCCCAGTCTACCTGTAACCCTTTTACTCAGTCTGACAGTTTGTGCTCTGCGTAGGTGTTTCGCTGTGCCTGGCCTGTCAAAAACATCTTTTCATGACAGTAATCCAGTCTAAAACACTACTAATTATAGATATTAAAATGTTCTGACAGTCTATAAAGTGTACTGACTTTGTGCATGACAGGGAATAAAATAAGGCAAAAAACTGTAAGAGACTGTAATCTATTCAGAGCTCCTGTGCAGTGAGAGAAAGTGAGAAATACGAATCTTTTTTTTTTGTTCAGTGTAGTTAAAGCTGCACAAATCAGTTATTAAGTTACAAAACAGGACCTTGATTTGACAAGCCTACGGAAAATCACCAACTCTGCAGCTCCCGTCAGCCTGCGCAGCATTTCAGCTGGGCTGAAAATTTCATCAGCTTGCTCTTGGAACACTTCACTATCGCCGCAATTCTACAATTAGCTGGTGTTCTCGAACGAGCCCAGTCCGGTCATCTGGCTAGATCACTGCTTTATATTACTACCATCTCCATCTTGTGGCCACAGTTGGTTATTGTCTTTGGAAGCAGGATTAACTGCACGTGATTACGGGGGTCAAGGTGAGAAGCCAGCAACTTCTTTTTTCGTTATTTATGCATCTGTGTTTTGGATAAACCAAAACCATTCTGACAGTTTGTGTGACTTGGGGGTGTTGATTCATTTAGACTAACATATTCATCCTGCTGTAACAATATATCAATATGTTGATCAATTATTAAATATTCTACTAACAGGGACATAGAAGAGAGAGACCTAATGTTTAATAAACCACATTCAACCATATTACTCTTGGTGCAGTTGAGGATGCTACATTGTTCTTTCTTTGTGAATTTTTTGTTATAAATATTTTTATTGAGAAAAGACGTTTTTGTAGGAGCCGGTAAAAGGAGACACGACCAGGTATGTGAAGTCTCAGCTTTATTGAGGGTAACTTCACAACAGTAAAGGGACTCCACGTGAACACTGAACACTGGAAAGTCTTAAGTCTCTCTCCCTCTAGTTGCCTACTTATCCGCCCCCTCCTCCACTTTCCTGTCACCCCTTTCACAATAATGGTTCAGGGCATTCTGGTGTGAAACATGCATATATGTGTCCACCACACAGGCCCCCCCTGAACACACAGAATGGCAAACAATACATTAATAAAAACAGCAACCATTCGCAACTGCACATAGCAAAAACAAATACCATATTAAGAGTATCTCCTAGGGGGTTTAACCGGGCGGCCACTACGGCTGTGCTTGCTGACCACAAGTGGTGAAAACGAGGTAGAGGCATAGCCCCGACTACGGCGAGACTGCCCCCTTGCAGGGGAAAAAACGGCAGCCGGGGGCAGTTCCTCCGAGTGAGGCATAAAAATGGGGGGACGACCGCGGCGCGGAGGTTGGGCCAACTCCACAGGACCATCAGAAAACACGTGAGCAGGCTTAAGGCGATCCACAGAAACACGCTCCCGACTACCTCCCAGCTCAACCAAAAAATCCTTAGGCCCCGCCTCTAGCACACGGAATGGACCATCATAAGGAGGTTGAAATGGAGAACGGTGCGCGTCATGGCGGATAAAAACATACTTGGCAGACATCAGGTCCTTTGGCACATATGACTGTGGAAGGCAGTGATGCGCCGCTACTGGTGCGAAAAACCTAGCATTCCCCAGGAAAACCAACCCGCTGTTTATATCGACCCGCGAACCAGATGCACCAGGAAGGAATTCCCCTGGCACCCTCAAAGGCTGCCCCAGGACCAGCTCAGCAGAAGAAGACTGCAGGTCCTCCTTAGGTGCCGAACGCAGGCCCAGCAGGACCCAAGGAAGGCGGTCGACCCAGCTGCTGTCCACCAGCGCAGCCCGTAAGGCAGCCTTCATGGTACGGTGGAACCTCTCGCAAAGGCCATTGGCCTGTGGGTGGTACGCGGTAGTGCGATGGAGTTTGACGCCAAGGTTCTCCGCCACAGCAGTCCACAACTCAGACGTGAACTGAGGACCCCTGTCAGATGTCAAGTCAAGCGGCACGCCAAACCGAGACACCCAGGAAGAGATGAACGCGCGAGCGACATCTGCTGAGGTGGTCGACGACAAGGGAACTGCTTCAGGCCACCGAGTCGTCCTGTCCACCATAGTCAGGAGATGGGTAAAACCTCGGGAAGGGGGAAATGGACCTACCAGGTCCACATGGATATGTTCGAACCTCCTCTGGGGTATGGGAAACTGCTCCAGAGGGGCTTTGGTGTGTCGTTGCACCTTGGCACGCTGACACGCAACACATGAGGAAGCCCATGCCCTGACCTCCTTCCGGAGGCTGGGCC
>VUQJ01014663.1:25742-38054 GCA_015108635.1 Andinoacara biseriatus
TTGGGAAAAAATACAAAAAAAAAAAAAAAAAAGCACACACACACACAAAGACACACACACAAATCAGATAATAGAGAAGACAGGCAAGAATTGCCCAGCTAAAACCTAAAACATAAACATTTAAACAGTAGAACATGCAGCTATCAGTGATACAAGTTGGGAATATGCCAAGTGATTAAAAACACTGAAATATGAAAGTAAAAGCCATTATTCATCATCTTAGACTGATCCATTTGACCCAGAATGAACTAGTTTCTGCTTCTCCACAGTGCTTTCATTTATGCAAATACCATCCGTGGCAGGGGACGTGATCAGATTCAGACCAAAGACTACTGGCTAACATTTAAATTTCCCTCTTTTTGTGCTCAATTTATCCAAAGCATAGAAAAGACTTTGTTTTATCTGTTTTTTCCTATTCAGACAGAATGACTAGGCAGAAAAGGCAGAAAAAGAGCATCCAGTTATTGATCTAGAACACACAGTGCTTCATGCTTCAGAGGATGAAGTGCTACCACAACAGCAAGGTGTTCCTGACGCTTCCTGCCAGCCACCGGCTCCTGTGCCAGGGCAAAATAGCTGGATAATAACTGCAATGAATGATGAAATGAATGAATGAAATTATGAATGAATTATGAATTATGAATCAAGCACAAGCAGCACCTTTTGAAGCACATCTGACGTCAAGAACAGGAATGACAATGTAATAGGTGAGTTAAAAAAAACAAAAAACACTGCAACAATCATGGAGGTGAAAGCTACAACCAGCATGCTCAGTGACTCCATCTGAGATTACAAGGTTGAAATTTGTCTTCTGTTTCCTTCAATGTTGCATCATTTTGCAGCTTGGGACCACTTCCAGTATCCCACTCTTTCAGCTCTGCATCTCTGTGGAGCAGGTTTGATTTCCTCCATTATAAGTTAAGATGACGACCCATCAACTTGAATTTCATTTTGTGGAGAACGACAGAAGATTGTGTTGGCTGACACGTATCACACTTCTGGGCATTCGGTCTCCCTTTAGGACGTTACAGCAGAGTTCTGCAAGGGGGACAAATCCACAGTAAAAAACATTGTAAATGTCAAATAAAAAAAAAAACAGATGAGCATGCTCCTGAGGTTAAAAAAAAAACAAGTATTTTCTGTTCTTGGAGGCTGTGGGTCCTCCACTGAAAACTGCTCTTTGAACTCTAGAGACCCAGCTCCTGTCACAGTGGCAGGCCTCGAAGTGAAGGCTGTTTGACAAAGAAGTTCATGTTTATTATCTGTGCAAATTTTAGCTCCATGATGAAATGACAGATGGGCTCGTACGGGTGGTTTGAATGGGAACTTCTACGGAGAAATCCAAATGCAGCAGGGGCACCAGAAGTGGTCCAAAGGGCCAGAAGGGGTCTTAAAGGGGACAGCTGCTTTGTACCTCATGCTGGGCACAAGAAACAACCTCCCTGTGGTTGGAATCAGGATGTATCACCCATTACTGTTTCCCTCTCAAAGTGACTTACATTTTTATTTTTGTCCATTCTATATTGTTTTCCTCTGTTCCTATCTGCTTTAAGGAAGTTACGTTCTACTGCTCCCTTAATCCTGTGTTTGAGTATCTTGCTGTGTCACAGCAACAATTATCAAGGTAACAAACTCATTAAAATTAAAAACTTTACTTCAATCTATAATTTAAAAAAAAAAGTGCTTCTTTAAGAGATTTGTGGTTTTCTCAGCAGGCTCTAAAACATATTAAGACATCTGCTCAGTCGACTGTTCACTGTGAAGTGGATACGGGGTAATAAAAAACAGCCAGTGGATGACAGATTTATGAAAGTAGATTTATTGCATTTTTATTGTCATGTCTACAAAGGTCAATAATTAATCATTCTTAAATACAGTTGGTAGTCTTTAAAATAAGAACGCACATTTAAAAAAAAACATGAGGCTGCATTCATACAGTGAAAACATGCCATATTTATTAATACTTAATACTAACGAAAAATAAGCATCATCTATCTATAGACAGACTGTTTCTCTATCTCAAATACACACCTAGGCATACACCTCCCTGCCTTCTCCCTTCAGGTTTAATAACCTTCACTAGAACACACACAGGGATCTCACAAACAAGCTGTAATAAGGTAACAACTCTTATGTATTTCTGTGCACATGGGTGGGAAACCGCCCTATCTTTTTCACTTGCATTAAAGTGATAAAAACTGCAATGTCTCCATTAAAAAAATAGATAATCCATAATAATGTGGATCACTGATAAAGTTTAATTACTGAATTACTGCGTAGGATTGCGTGTGCGTCCTACACTCATAAATAGTTCATCTGATTGGGCCACAGATAATCCTACAGAAGCGTTACTCCATAACTAAAGTCCATCAGTCAGCTGCTGCCTTTAAATCTTTCCATCCCCTTTGGTTACACATCAACACTTTCATAGTGTTTCATAGTGCAGAAACCAAAGGAGGCAAAGATCATTTACAGTGCAAGCTCTCAGTAGTGGATTGGATGTTGGGAGCTAAAATGCTCTTACACCCTTGGAGTAAAATCTGAGATTAGAAGGGGACCCACAGCTGCTGAACTCAGTCGCATTAAGACCGGCTGTTTCCATTCAGGCCAGTCTTGTAGACTTCACTGTAAAACCAGCAGCTCATCAAGCTAAAGTGGATCCCTGCAGTTAACGTTCACCGTGAATGTGCAGTAAAGGTTCAGCTGAGTAATCAGGACTCAGTAAGTTACATAAACGATTTAATATTTCTGAGGTATGCCTCAAACACACCGCGTGAATTGTCGATTACTTTGCAGCAGTCGCAGTAAAAAAACCTAAAAAAACTGCATAACCCTGATTTCACGAAATGTTAAGAAGCATCTGGCTTTAGTGTCCATGTCTGTCTCCAGTTCTACTGAAACTCGGCTAACACTGAATTATGCTGGTGCTTCTTCTTTGACGAAGGTGAACATGACGACGGGGAGGAGTTCACCGGTGCAAGTGTGACGCTGTAGAGGTTGGCGATGAAGGCCTCCCAGCCGCGACGCAGCGCTCGGTCCAAAGCCTGATGGGAACAAGGGGATGATGGTTAACACCCTACATACACCAATGAGCCACAACATTAAAGCCACTGACAGGTGAAGTAAATAACATTAAACATGTTGTCACAATGCAGTGTTGCAGACTGAAAACAGCACTCCCCAACGGCAGCAGTCTCCTCTGAGGGGACAGTGTAGCACAGCAGGAACTGCTCAGGAACACCTCAAAGCTGCTTGAGTGCCCTCCAGACTCTCTAGATACCAGTCTGACTGACCATATGTGGAACTCCAACCACAGTGGAAGCTCCACATGCCAGGACCCAAAGGATCACACCACGGGTGACCCCCTAGTGGTCTTGTGTCAATGCGTGATGAGCCAGCAATGCCAGGATCACCATGATGCTGTTGTGTGATGGAGCATGGGTGCTTCTTGTGGTTAAAGTTTGGTTGGTGTTGAATTTAAAATGAGAAAGTGTTGCATCAAACAGCTAAATTCGTAGCAAACATTCGGAAGCAGCTTATGCAAATGTATCACCGGAAGTTTCACTTTTAATTTTCATATATTTTGAATGGTAACTTTCCTCAATGATAGGATTTCACATTTTCATGCGTTTCAGGATAATTTCTTGTATACTGAATAAAAGGCTTTTCTCTGGAATTCACTGGAAACAGTATTTCTGTGTTCAGTGTACAACTTGATTATCATCTCTGTATGTGGCTGCATCCAGGGAAATTCCCAGAAATAAAGCGCTGACCTTTTTGTAAAAGGGCTGCTGAGCTGTATTATCCTCTGAAAGTCCACCTGGAAAATAATGAGCGCACTGGAAACAGGTTGGGAACCGGGGCTGTTGTAACTTATGACTAAATATTTAACTAGCACGACACACTGAGCAGAAACTCAACCAAACATGTGCAGAGCAGAGCTGATTAACAGCACTGGAATGTTTTTTAATGGTGTGAGTTTAGCAGGCAGGTCAGCACCGCTTTACTTCGTTCCACTGATCAAAGGACACGACATGATATAGGAGGCACAGGAATGTCACCTCTGTGTGTGTGTGTGTGTGTGTCACATTATCATGGCATGACATTCTAAATAGGCCTCATTAAGCGAATGTCATTAATTAGCCAGATGTGCTTGCTCAGATACACTGGGAGTTGCTGTCAGCAAAGGTCACCGGTGAAGAAAACTTCATGATACATCTGCATCATTGCTTCATTTATATACTTAAATGCACAAATGTTATCAGAGCGCTAAGTTAATGCCTCCCAGCAGATGAGATTGTGCATTCAGATTTCAATGTAAGGAGAGGAAAAACAGGTGAGAGAGAAAACTGACGTTTGAACAACAACCCACCTTTGCAAAATTTGCAGTGGATGAATCTGTGCTTCTTTCTTTTTACCATTTTCAGCCATTTCCACACTAAATTAACTGTATCTTTTTCCTAGTGTGATTCCCCATGTTCTTTTTCCTACTTCTTCCTCCATCCAGGGCTGTGGTTCACATCCAGGTGGATGATGTCAATGAGTTCTCCCCGATCTTTCGGGAATCTCTGTACAAGGCATCAATAACAGAAGGAAAGATCTATGACAGCATTTTGCAGGTATCAGTTATCTATGTCTTTATCATTGCTTTATTGTTAAAATCAAAGTGACAGATAAATAAATGAATGTGGTCTAACAATGTCACAAGAAGCTTGTACAGCTAAAATGTTATTATTAGTGTTTGTGTTGGCTGGGAAATATCTGAAGGAGTTGGACTAAACTGTATGTTGCTTGTTAAAGGTGGAAGCTTGGGACCAGGACTGTTCACCACAGTACAGTCAGATCTGCAACTATGAAATTGTGACTGCAGGGACTCCATTTGCCATAGACCGCAATGGTAAGTGTATGTGTAGGTGTTTGGCTTATTGTCTGTCTGGATATTGATGTGTATGTGTATGTGGTTGACAATGATAATGATTTTTCAAAAATTTTGTTCATTATTACCTTTTTTTAAGATAACAACAACAAAATAAGTCTAATTCGAAGGCTCAGGCTTTAGCTTTAGCTTATCACACCAGCCCTTTTCACATGCCACACATTCTAAATGACTACACCTTTCCAGCTGGAGTTCTCCAAAAACAAAGATAATAATAAAATAAATAAAATAAAATAATAAAGCAAGAAAACATATTAAACACATAGAAAAACTAATGTTTCATAAACAATCATACGTGAGTCAGGCCACCAATTTACCCCTTTTACAGATATATATCTTTTTTAATATTTGTCCCGACCTCTGCTTTTTTGATCATACCTCTCCCCCTGAATTCACACTTTATCTCCCTAATTTTAAACAACTTCTATATAAAGTTTGTGCTTTGCACATTATCAGTGCAGTGCAGAGATCAACCAAGTCATAAAACATTAAAGAATGTCATTTAACAAATAGCCCATTGGTTGGTTTATATTAATCTGATCTATTTATAATTCATATAGCTTTCTTCTGTAGCACATAAACTGAATTAATGTGTTTTGTATGTGTTTCCCCGTACCACCACACAGTCAGTAACTGTGAAAATTTTACAGAACAATACTGTATGTAATGTCAGGCAGTATACATGAACTTTGATTCAAGATGTTGGTAATGTTATATGATATTACAATAGTGTAGACATTTTTGTGGGACATTTGTACATTGTTTATATGAGCCTTCATCATTTTTAGTTATCACACCCAAAAATCTAGTTTCATCCACTCTTATGAAGTTTGTTTTACTAATAATTCAGTGAAAATCTATTTATGTCAAGCCATTCTTTTTCAGTTCCCTTTCCACTTTATTCAGAAGCTGTTCCAAACATTTTCCCAGTGTGAAATATATTGGTGTCAATAGCAAATAAAATGAATTTTAACAATTTAGACACATTACATATTTCATTCATGTACACTATAAATAATATAGGGCCCAGCATCAAACCCTGTGGAACCCCACAAGTAACCTTAAGTAAATCAGAGTCAGCGTTATTTATTCATATACTAAAATCAGTCATCAAGGGAACAATTTAACCATGAGTTTACCTCTTTAGCTTTTCCTAAGTAATATGTGGTCTATAGTGTTTCTTAAAGTCAATAAACATCCCCCACAGTCGATTCCTTGCTATCCATTGCATTTGCTATATCTTCTAGTTGCATTACAGCCATTGAGGAGGACCTATTTGCTCTAAACCCATACTGACCCATGGTGTATTTCAATTAAATTATCAAGTCTTTGCAATAACAGCTTTTTCAAAATCTTTGAGAACTAGGGAGCAGAAAAATTGGTCCGTAACTGGAAAACAGGTGTTTTTTCTCCACTTTAGTATATATGAACGTATTGATATGGAAGCTTGTTTCCATATCCATACATTCCAAAAAAAAAAAAAAAAATCACTCTCTGTATTTCAAATTTTCGTGTTAATAACTTAAAATTTCGACTTAGCACTGCCAGTCAGGATGTTCCATGATCCGTACATCATTTCCTTGTTAACTGGAAGCAGGAAGCTGAAGGTATCAGCTGTCCAACACATTGACATAAAGGAATTGATTCCTTTCCCTTTATGCAGCTGTTTTTTTGCAAGAAGACATTTGGACTGTTGACGGTCAAAAAGATGCCGACAATTTGTTCACGTTTGCTAGAAACTGCTAGTTCACTGATGTTGTAGCTCCCCCATTTTTAGTGTGCATGCGCTTGCAACATCTCCTTCCGGGTAACAAGAAAATTACCTCTTTCTCTGAGCTTCCTGATTGGCAACGCTAAGCTGAAATTAACACAAAAATTTGAGATACGTAACTCGAAATTTCAGTTATGGAGTTACGAATGGCAAATTTTTTTTTGTTATTAAGTCAAAAATTTGAGAAAATAACTTGAAATTTTGAATTATTAGGTCAAAATTTTGAGAAAACAACTCAAAATTTCGAGTTACAAATGTGTTTTTTTTTTTGGTTTTTTTTGTTTTGTTTTTTTAGTGGCGGAAACAAGCTTCTATACAAATGACTTTTGTTATTTGCATTGTTTTTTTAACATATGCTTGTTTCAAAGGACTGATTGCAGATACATTTCAATGGTTTTAAAATACATTCTATATGTTTTACTAGCTGCATATCAATTTCAGTCTACTAAGTGAACTTTTTGCTCTTACATTTTTTTAAGTGTCAGTTCTTTCTTTTTCATCAACTCTTCTCCACAATCCACAATCTTAGTGGCTATGTATCCAACCTTTACAAAGTAATGGTTAAATTAATGTGTAGTTTCTTTAGTTTCATATATAATTCTGTTTTTTTACAAAGCAATTACGATAGTTTTTTTTTAACTTTTAACTTTTTTAAAAATTAGATTGTTAAATACTCAACATGTTTCCTGATGAAATGCTGCTCCAAAAGTTTGTGATAATACTCCTGTTTATTTAGTCTAATAGCACTTGTTAATTTATTTTAGATGTCTTATATTTAGAGCAACATTTTGTTTGCCTGGAGAAATTTTTATTTTATATTTTATATTAGTTTGTCATTATTGACTTTGCCATGCAAGATTAAGTTCATCCATCCATTCTCTTCCACTTATCCTTATCAGGGTTGTGGGGAGGCAGGTTACACCTTGTACAGGTCGCCAGTCTGTTGCAGGGCTAACACAGAGAGACAGACAACCATTTGCACTTACACCTTTGGGCAATTTAAAATCACCAATTAACCACAAAATGAAATGATTCATAATGAATAACTAAATATAATGTATATCGATATAATAGTGGCACTGTGCCTGGGGCGTCACAAGCAAGTGTACTCCCGTGTTGGATAAATGGGATCTTCAAATGCAACAAAAAAAATTAAACATATAGATAATGAATCTGGTTAATTTTGTGATTTTTTTTTTTTTTTACATTTTGACTTGCATTAAGTTTCAGCTGCCACAAAGAAGTATTTGTTTGTAGCACAATCTCTCAATGAGTCTTTTTTTGTTTGGAAAAACATCTTTATCTTTCTCATATGAGACATATGGTACATTGCTAATACAGTTAGTCTGCAACTCTAATGGCTGTTCTGTTCCTGTGCCACTTGAACACAAACAAAATGATTAATGTTGTCGGTGAAAGAAAAACAGCTATTCCCCAGCCATACATCTACATAGTGTGATCTCATCTAGTCGACCCTTATGTAAAAACGAAGAAGTCTCTACTTCAGATGGGACGTGAGACAGCTGGCGCATACTCAGATGACTTTGAAATGAATCATGGAATAGACCATACTACTAAAATACTATCAAGGATGATTTTAAAGGAACACAGTCATACTGGGACTGTCTATACTGCAGATTAATGTGAATGCAACTATAAAATACATTTTGAAAAGGGAAAAGTATGCAGACAGCTGTGAATTATTCCTTTTTATTATTGCAATAATACTGTAATCCATAAAGTAGTTTTTTTATCAGGTCATAGCTCAAAAGTTACTTGACAGATATCTGCTGTCTTCTTAAATAGTTTTCAGTGTTCTTATGTTTCTTTGTGACTTTATGGCAGTCCTGCTTGACTGGAGGGGTGTATTTTATTTTTGATTAAGTGCTATTCTGAGCTTATCTGCCTATATAAAATTTCGGTTTGGGGATTTGCACTGCATTCTCTCTGAGCCTGCACATCCACACTGTGCTGATCTGTGCAATCCAAACAGATGCATTCACTGCTTTCTTTACTGTAGCTCCCTCTCTTAGGGTCATATTTATTATTTTGTCTTATTACTTTGTGATTTCAACGTCCTGGCTTTTTTCTCACTGTTTTTCACTGTAGTCTGGTTCATTCAATTTAAAGCCCTTATAGGCACAAGAATATTGTGCCTATAAGGGCTGAGACACAACATATTAGTTAGGCTTTCTATATATAGAGAGAGAGCAGTGGTAATTTTATGAACTGAGAGTCCAAGATAAGATAAAGAGCAAATGGGTTATGGCTGCAGCATGTAGCTCTGCTAATGGATGCCGAGTAAACTGTAATCTTAAAATGTGACAGTTAATTTAGAATTAAAACTTATTTGATCCTGAAACACGTTTGTTTAGAGTAATTTAAATAAATGGGCTCCAAACCATTATTATGAGAGGTAAGACTGCATATTTGCTAGAGTCAAATTCAGCTCTTCAGAAAAGTACATCCTGTGTTTTGATTGCATACAGTACTCAATTGGTTTACTCACTCATTCATCTTACTGTAAATGAGTTCAAAATCATATGAAAAGTTGTTTCTTTTCTGCAACCTGAGTTAATTGTATTGATTAAAATTTTGCTTCATATTCTGTTTGACTGCTGGGATTGACATGATTTACATCAAAGCAATCTTTGATGTTAATGAGTTCTGTGTAGACATACTAGCAATTCAGACTTGAATGTTTAATATTATTTAATATGCTCCTGACTCATTTTCACCTTCAGCCTATAAAACCCAGTGAAAGTAGTTCTCAATAAGTAAATGGCCAAATTAAGTAATTTTGTTTAATTTGCTTATTTGGCTTCTCTTTTTTTCTAATTTTTAAATTGTTGTTTTAGGGTATACAGACTTTTTCCTGCCACTCTATCCCTTTAGTTGAATTTGTTGAATAAGACTATGCTAACCTTGTGTAATGATAGTGGCATTAATGATGAAGAGGTTAAACAAATCTTAAATCCTAATTCAGCCACCTGGAGAGAGGTTCTCTGTTAATAAACAGAAAAGTGAAAATGTGCTGTCAAAATGAGATATAACTGCACTTGTGTACTTGTGTTGAATAATTGGTTGAATTTCGGCAGCATTCGTGTTATTGTTAATACCAACAGCAGATCAAACACGCACTGTGGGAGTTTTGGGTAAAAACTGTCTGATTCTGACCTCCTTGCCTTTCTTCCTCTGACATTTCATTTCCACACTTTTTTCTGTGCTTCTGTTCTCTGAACTGATTTTCTTCTCAGGCTACAGAATGACAGCTCTTCATACTGTCAAGCCCCCAAATGCAGAACAAAAATAGTTTCAGTTGTCCTCTTGAGTCTGGACACAGTCCTTGATGTCTGTAAAAACTAGAGAAAAAAAATAACAAAGGTAGTTTTGCAGTAATATCACCAAATTCAAACCAAATTTCCCCATTTGCACTATTATCATACCTGCATTATTAACACAGTTATTTTGACACCCCTAAGTCAGCTCCTAGAAAGCACTATCATATATTAAGAGTACAGATATAAACATTTAGATTCAAAACACTGAAAAATTGAAAAAAAAAGTACTTAAAGCGTATGAAATGAGCAAGTTTGAAAACAGAAATCCACATTAGCAAGAAATATTAGAAACAATCTTAAAATATATAATTTTAAAAAGCTTAAGGACAGCAGTCAATCTGTGGCTGGTCTATGAAGGCACATTATGTCAAAAATGCACATCATCAGTGTGAACTTGGAGTGCATTAGAGTAAAAATATGAGCTGCTAATAGTTATCTTTTACATTTAGCTGGCAGTGAGTCGCACATTTATAAAACAGTAACCTCTGTGAATAACCTTGCAAAGGCCCGTTAGTGAAAATCTATAGGCTTGTAGCATCTCCTGTTTCTCAAACCGTTACCCTGGTGACAGGTGGAGATAATCCATCAGTGCTGTTTTACATTGACTCTTTACAGAGAGGTTTTAATATTCAAATGCAATGCAAAGTTATTGGACCTTGAGTTTTCAGTAAAAGGCTTCAATAACTACAAAGAGCAGTTTCTTTAATGCCAAGTCGTTTCCAATTATTGCTCTGTGGGAAGGACTGCTTGCTTTGTTATTGCCAAACAAGCACAACAGCTTTTTTCTCTGTTGGTGAAGAGTCATAATTATATTTATACCATTGTTTTCTTTTTTGTCTGTTTGTTTCTTTTCTTCAGGTAACATCAGAAACACAGAGCGACTGAGTTACGACAAACAGCAGAGCTACAAGATCATGGTGACAGCCTTTGACTGTGGTCAGAAGCGGGCAAAGGAGGATGTGGTCGTACATATTGAAGTAAAACCTGTCTGCAAACCTGGATGGCAAGGTTAGATAAAGAAACAGTCATTCAAGTATTTGTATTATACCTTAAATAACCTGCCAATAATGGACATAAACTGACTTACTTCTGTGTTGGTATAAAGTATACATACACTTTCCTTAACTGTGACCAGTGGCATCAAAATTGAAGGAGGTAATCCAGTGCTTTTAAAAAATTTTTTGACATATCTGTTCCCTCAAGGGAATTCTCTTATTTTAGAATCAGCATCTCTCGAGGAAATCAGAAGACCTGACAAAAAACCTCCGAAGGGAAAGTTGACTAGATTGTGTTTTTTTCCCCCTCCTTTAACATGGCAGCAGCTTGGCATTTGAGTCAGCCTGTCTCCCCTGCTGCTTCACCTGTCAGCACTGACAGGATCTCAGGAGTCAAGTTCACACAAGAATGAAAGAGGAAGACAGAGAAAGATAAGAAGAGAGAGGGGAGATGGCGGAGAGGAAGGAGCAAAACTCAAGGGAGGAAAGAAAGAAAGTTACAGTGAGGGAGAGAGGTGATAGTTATTCTTACAGCTATAATCTGACCAGTGTATACAGCTTACAGAGTAGCTGATGGAACTAGACTTCACAATGTACCGCAAAGCTGTGGTTCTATCTGAAAGAATGTGTTTCTTAAACCTGAGTTAGTTGTGCTGTTTTTATATCTACCATGACCATATCCAACATCTAACCCATCAAGAGCTTAACTTTATCCCCATCATATTCACAAAGGTTTTGCAAAGCTAAAAGATAAAGTAAGCCAAAACAGCTATTATTTATCCATGAACCAGCCTGCACTTTGCCAGTTTCTAAATCCTGTTTTTGTTCTTTTTTTCTTTTCTTTTTTTAGGAGGGGGGGGGTATTATTTTCTGAATTATTTTTAGGACATTTTAAGCCTGTGTTATAAACAGTGCAGCAGGGACAGGACACTGGAGTTCATGATCATTGTCTTAACCCCTAAGTCAAGGACACAGGTTCCTTTAAATAGACGATGAAGAGAAGAATATAAAAATGATTTTTTCCACTTTTATTTTTCTACTATTCTATGAACATGCCAAGCACATGCTTTAGTTCAGGCAGATTCTAATTTTTGCACATTTTAAAGGAAATGTGGTATTTAAACAACAACAACAACAAAAAAAAACGTTTTAAAAGTGCAGAGGTAGTTGAAGAAGTTTTTCCAGCCGTGACTCTTGCTTCCTGTCCTTCTCTCAGGCTGCAGGTATGAACGGGGGGGGGGGGGGGGGGGGGGGGGGGGGGGGGATTTT
>VUQJ01014668.1:31976-49785 GCA_015108635.1 Andinoacara biseriatus
TCCCCCCCCCCCCCCCATATAAAGGATGAGGTATACAGGTCTATACTGTACATTACATGAATATGTCAACTTGAGAAGCAGATAAGGTAACTCAGTACACCAGTGCAGAATGACATGTCGAGCTATAAGAAAACTGGTTGTGCTGTGATACACACAGAAGTGTGTTCTTATACATATGCATGCCCTGACACACAAAACTATTCTTAGTCATTCACAGCAGCAAACCTGCACACAGCATGAATACAAGCAAATATTAATAGGAGACATAATACAGGATATTATTGAAAGCTTACATTAAAAAAAATACTGTTTTTGTACTCAACTATTATAATATAGTAGTCATTTGACATAAGAATAATTCTTATGCCAGTTTTACACATTCAGATTCATTTTTATCACTATGAAAACATAAATAACATTGTCAGACAGTAGAAATCTTCCTCAAGTGAATTTTCAACAGCAGCAAGAATTAGCATATCTGGCTTGACACAGTAAGCAGTAAGAGGAGAGCCAAAAATGCTTGAAAATGATTGAAAGCATTCTTTTGGTTAAGATTTGTGTACCAGCTTTAAGCTCTAATAATATTAAAGCAAAAAAAAAAAAAAGAAAACTTATCATGTGGATTACTCCCAGAAGGCAGTATTTTTAACTGTGCCTGAACAAAGAACACACACAACATGGTTCAAATGCAGCATAAATCCAGCCAATCGCATTAAAGACAGTAGATGTATTACACAGCTTTCAAATGGGAGGACTGATTTGTGAGAATCACAGTTGAAGCCAAATGTTTTTCATATAGGCCACCGTGTAGTCATACACTGTACAATGTTCTTTATTTGGAATACAATTGTACTTAATAATTTGGAAATTTGTGCAGATATGGTGTAGACATGAGAATCACCTCTGGGACAGAAAAAAACTAAAGCCAGCATAAAACTGTTGTTATTCTAGTGGTCATTTGAGTCTGGTTCCAGAAGCAGCTTAGTACCCATGAACCTCCATGTTAAACTGCCAAATTAAAAAGCATTAAAAAAACATTTTTACAGACTGATACAAGACAAAAAAAAACCCAGTTTGGATTCTACTGATGTATTTTAATGGGATTATCTAACAAATAATAAGGCCATCTGTCTGATACAGCCCCTCCAAAAAAAAATGTGCTTCAGCTTTGGTGAATGAAATTCAGAAATTTTAATGGTCTGTTACTTAGCAGTCATTAGTAAATATGCATCTCTGTGCATTGCACCAGTACAGTTTATGCTAACCAAGCCAGCCATAGCTAAAATCTTAGCACTCCACCCTCACATCCCAAAAAACAAAAAACAAACTGGCAGCAACAAAAAATGCTACCAGGCTTCAAGATGTCACAAGATGTCACAGTGGTGATGTACATCTTTTCTATACAGTCTGTAGTTATGATAAATATTTATATGTAATGTGTACTTTTTTTTTATCAAATAACCAGCTGAGGTGACAAACAGACCCTGAATTTGCCAAAAAAAAAAGATTAAAAAAATACTGAATGAGTGAAATGTGCTACAGTTTGACTTTTTGAATGTTGCTTTAAAGATACAGCAATAAATCTTTCAACAAGCATATTGTCAACTAACAACTGCCAGACTCATTTGCGCATACATGTTGGTTTTTTTTCTTTTCCAGGTTGGCTAATTAAATACCTGTCTTGTGAATCCTGATTATTGTAATAGTCTGCCAAGCAGGGAGGTCTCTCTGCAGATCAGACAGAGGACGTCTTTGTGATTAGAAGAGTTGCAGGGCTGGAAAAAGCCAGTGAAGAGATCATTAAATGTGGTAGAACCACTCAGGGGGCTCTATGATCACTCCTGAGAAAGCAGGAGGTATAGAGGGAGAGAAAAGACTGAAGATTGTGTTTGTGCAAAAGCCTGTTTCCACTCAATTTTGCTCTATGGGCCAAAGCAGAGAGCAGGGAAAGGGTAGATTAAACATCAAGAAGATAAGAGATGATAGATATCTTTACTTGAGCACCTTAGTTTCACCTGATTGGATTCTGAACCGAGTTACGTAACTGGGAGATTAGAATAAGGATGAACCAGCTTCGGCTCTTTTTTTTTAACTGAGTTTTTATTCAAAGTTGTTTTGAATTCAGATTTTTTTTTTTTGTAATTTAGGAAGATCATTTATAAATGTGTCAGAGGTCATTATCATGGAGGATTAACATTTCCTGTATGTTCTTGTCGCTCCTCTCAGTCTCCATGCCTGTTTGTTATGTGCACGCACCATAAAATGAATATAGGTTGTAGGAGCATCCTATTCTTACCCATTGCAGATGTGACCACACTCATGGAAACCCACACTCATGGAAACCCACACTCATGGAAACCCACACTCATGGAAACCCACCATTTTCAAAGTTCAAAGAATGAATAACTGCCATTTGTCCCACTGGCTGGAAACCGTATACCTTTCAACCAGCTTTTGAAGAAAGCTGGACACTGTTTATTGATGCTAAAAAAAAGTTCCTGATTCTTTTCTGGGGATCTGACATATGGTCTGTGTTGTATCAAATGTGACACACTTGGCAGTACAAGGTTATACAAGTATACTGGTGTCATGACAGGCAAAGCAGCACAATCACAAACTGAGTGACTTCAAGCCAAGAACTGTTTCTGTGCTGAAAAATAACTATTTGACTGCAAGTTTCCTGAATTTCAGGCAGTTTGTTTCAGTGGAATTTGAAGGTTTTTTCTTAGAACTATGTACCATAAAACTGTACAAATAAATAAATAAATATCCATTTTTCCGCATAACGTGAAAGATTTTCAGTTGACTGAGACATTAGCTGTAGGGAAATTGTATCACTTTGATATTGGTATCTATTGCTACTAATAAATATCTTTTATTAGCACCTATATTACTCACAAACACTGGATTAATGAACACTGTATGCTTTAGATCAGTAGAACTGAGGTCTGTTATATTCACTCCCTCGGATGCTCAGGGACTCACTTTTATCTCCTGGTAAAACCACTCTCATCTATGTTTAGAGCCTCTCTTTTATCTAATGCACAACCTTTTGTTCACATGACACTATATCACCTTTATGATAAGATTCAAGTTGCTTGGGACAGTGTGGCCTTGAAATTTGGGTTTGAAGAGCCGCCTGTGTTTGTGTTTGATACCGGAAGCTGTCAGTGGGAGGATTTTGGAGGGGGAACAGTAGTTCCAGCTGGGAAAAGTCCTTCATATTGACAGCTGTTAGAACTGCTGTGAAAAGCTCCGGTGAACTGAGTCTTTGAACCTGCGCAAAGAGGAGGCGAACTAGTGGCGTCCATAGTGGGTTTGTCAGCGATCAGGTATCAGGGGATGACACTTTATGCAAATAGAGAGGGGTCAAGTGCAAGTGCATCTTCAGGTGTTCTTCCTCTGCTCTTCCTGCCTCTGCGTCTTTCTCTGTCTCTTTATTTTTTCCTTCCTTTCCTTCTTTCCTTCTCTCTCCTTCTCTATGTGTCTGTATTTAGTCTTAGTGCTGTTACTGTCTGTGTTTTGGTTTTTGTCTGCGTAACCAATATGTGTAATAAACAGCGTGCACCGGAGCCTGCTTATCCCAGTGATTTTTTTTTTTGTAAACTTTGTTTTTTTATTTAATTTGATTTTTCAGCCAAAAGGAACATGGGTTAAATAACCTGGTTAAATAAAGAGAATGAGAGAAAAACTGACAGCGGCAGTAAATATGCTTCAACTTAGACATAGGCGGATATGTGCTGAATAAATCTTTTTTTTAATATATATATAACTGAAAGTTAAAATCAGCAACAATTATGTGTTCTCTTACAAACAAAGCCTAATCAAAATTTCGTAATCTTGACTGAATGGTACAGTTAATGGCTTTTCATCCAAACTGATTGCTTTTGCAAAGGTTTTGCTTCTTTTGCGTCTCACACGCTGTTCCTGTCACATTTCTTTCTCTCGCTTCCTCACTCAAACATACAAAAATGCATGTGACCAGTTTTTAGACCCACCAGCAGAGCTGCGCGCACACACACACACACACACACACACACACACACACACACACACACACACACACACACAACAGAGTGCATGCTTTGTGTGTGTGCGCTCGGTGACTGCTGTGCTCTATTTGACATCATATTGAATTTGGTTGGGTTGAAGACGGGGTGTTTGCCGAGCCTAATTTACCTGGGCTAGACCTCACGGAGGGGCTGGGAGGGGCTGATAATTAAAATGGCTTGCTGCTGCTGGGATGGAATATTCATAGGAGATTACTTCCACCCTCAAATGTCCCTGCACTTCACCGAGACGTGTTTGTGTTTGCGAGCATGCTTGTGTGTACTTGCGTACACATGATCAGACTGATGGTGAATGCTGAGCAAGATATTTGTGTTTCCAAGTGTGTGTTTTAGTTGCGAATGCGCATTTGTGAGTTTATTTGTCCACAGCACTTCGGTAACCTCTCTCCCTCTCCGGTCTTCGACACAGGACAGAAGATATTTAGGCCAGTGTGAGACGCCAAATACAAGCTGAGCTGAAAGACAGAGAGAGCGAGAGAGACAGACAGCGAGAGAAATAATGAAATTAATGGGCCCCATGAAGTGATGACAGCAGGCTGTCCTCACTAGCTGATGGATGACAACTGCTCGGTGCCCATGTCCATCAGTGTCCCTGCAGCACATCTCTGTCAATACAGAACAAGTAAAACAGAAAATCTGGCCTTTTGGCTCTAATTAACTTTGTTGCTGACATTTTCTCTTGCAGATAGTGTTTTTGTGACATGGATCAGTGTTTACGGGTTAAAATATTTTATAAACTGAAGTTTGACAGTCAAACGTCAGTTTAAAAAACCCTCAAAAACTTGACATCAGACCCCGAAAGCCTAAAACGTCCACAGTAGTTTCTTTATGATGATTCCTTCTGTCTGCTCGAGCCGGTGTGTCCTAGAAAGGCTTAACCTTTTAACCAAGTGCAGGTATGACTGGCAGCTCCTCTCAGGCACCGATTTCCCTCTCCTTTCATTCTCTTCCTCTCCTCATTAAGGGAAATTTGAATCTGAGGCCATTAAGGAGTATGAAGCGATAGTCTGAAATGAGATGAAAAACAGTAGGAAGCCAATAAAAGCGCCTTGTTAGAAGAATTTTATTACCGTTTACTCCACTGATAGTCTGTTGAACAGCCTGCTTCACACCAGGACCCAAATCTATATCTGGCTGAGGCTGAAAAAAAAGTGGTGGTTATTTTCAAAATTTTACTATATTTAATACAGACAATTTAAAAAGACATTCTGTGTCGTAAAACGTGATTTTGTGATCTAAATATACTCTGCTAGTGTACTCTACGTGTCATCTTGCATTTGTAATTTTTTAGCACTCATGACCTCGCTATAGTATTTTGTATGAAGATCTACACCGGACCATCTTTCATACCTCAGACAAGCCTCTGTCCCAACCATTAATCATAATTCTGTGGCTTTGTTTGTGTGAGAGATAGAACAGCAGATGAAGACACGGAGCAGATTGAGCTATTTGTTATCACAGCTTATCCCAACACCGGGATGCCTGCTATTATGCTGCCAACGCTGGGAATGGCAGGTGGAAAATGGGATTCCTCCCTCTGTTCTGCTATTTTATTGGATTTTTTTTTTAACCCTCCTTAGTCTTTCTCCAGCATTTTCTGACAGAATGAGAATAATTTTTCGGTGCACATTCATGGAGGTCATGGAGACGAGGGTGTAAACCTGGGAAGAAGGTGGCTGAGGGCAAGGTGGCAGAGGGGAAGGGGAGGGAGGTGAGAGTGGCTGACATGCTGATAGCGAGAGATAAACATTTTTCTGCAGTTGTTATCCTAGGTGAGGCTATGACCTCTTTGGCTTGTTGATTGTAATGTTTGGCCAAGGCGTTATCTCTCCACCACAGAGAACAGCAGATACTGTCTGGAATATTAGCCTCGCGTTCTCCTGGCAAAGGCGCTGTGATTCTAGAGCTTTGTTCTCCAAAGGCGTGTGTGCACATATGTGTATATCCAAGCAAGTAGGTGAGTTTTGCAGGTATGGCCCTGCATGTTCATTTTCTCGTGGAATCCTGAGGGCCTGTGCGAGAGAGAAAAGTGAGTTTCAGTGCCTCAACATGAATGAGTGAGCGGAAAATATAAAGTATATATTTAGCTTGGACCACTATGTGTGCCTTTACCTCCTGAGGTCAGCTCACAGGGGGGTAGCAAGGATTAAAGATAGCGTTGAAGTAGATTCATTATTTATTCATCCACTTCCACCTACCTCTGCTGCACCACTTACTTCCCCTGTGGGCGAGTGCAGTGCAATTACATTTCTGCAAATGACGACACGCCTTATCTGAAGCCAGCTGTGCAGAGTGATTGTGTGGATGAAATACTTCCACGTTATTTTACCAAGCAGTTCATAAGTGCTAATGTATGTAATGTTGTACAGATTGTCGTGTAGTGCCGTGTTGTAAACAAGGAATGGGAGGATTCGGTTGTGATGAAGCTCGTTGAAGCCGAAGGTTTAATATTATGTGCGTGATGCAATGGAATATGATGTACACAAAGTAAACTTAAGGTGAAATTTAAGGTACATTGTTAAGAAAAGCATAATTAAGCATAATTAAACTCAGTTTGTTATAAATATATAACAATAAACAGCCTTCCAAAGCCAAGTTAAACAGCTGATGCTGACACATTGGATTACAGGGTTGGGCTATGAGTGTGTTTGATGTTTACGTGTAGCAGGAACTGAGAGCATGCATATGCATGCCATACATGTCTATGGACTATTGCATGTACAGTATATGTGTGACCAGCACAACACTCTATAGTCAGGTACACTTGAGAATGGGTTAGCCTAACCCTACTGAACAGATGGGGGTCAATTGGATGCACCCATGTGGAGCCAGGCTAACCTTGAGCACTGGCACTGGGTGCAGGTTACCTTTCCAATTTACCCATTGCTCCCTTTGCCAAGTGGAAGAGCCATGCCAGCCATAACCAGCCCCCTACTCGTCCATCCAATATACCATGGTCACAGCTGCCAACTACCATCTACGCCAGCAGTCGGACAGAGAGATGAAGTGGGGGGAGGGAGCACTGAGCATGTGAAAGATGACAAAAAAAAGGGGATTGAAAATAAGAAGGATTTGCAGGAAAAAAAATGAAAAGAGAAAAGAGAGGTGGGAAGATGGTGTGGTGGAAATGGCAGAAAAGCGACTGAAATAAAAAGAGGGGATTGACATTGAAAATGGGATAAATGAAGGAGGATGTGTTTCAGTGAGAGGCCAAAGGAGAGAGAGCTTTAGCGCCAGCCACTTTCTGGTACATGCAGGTCTTTCTGAATATTGTGTCTCACAGGCAACCATTGTGTGGCTCCTTTGTTTGCATTAATTGTCAGCTGAAGAAAATGGAGACAATGGTTTGTCTCAAATATTACGCTGGTCATGATCTGGTGCAGGCAGAAAATGGTAGAAAAAGACAAAGAAACAAAATGCCGAGTTTCCCACGGGCCACTTTCAAAAGGCGGCAGAAGCATTTCCTTGTGGAGAAAACAGAAACTGCCGCACTGAGTGCCTTTTGTCAAGGTTTATTGAAAATTTGAAACTGTGGTTATACAATAATAGTTTGTGGTATGCAGAGGTTTCCAGAGAAAAACAATTTTTGACAAAATATAGCTCCGCTTTCAAAGTCAGTCAATCACCAGGAGTAGATCCGTTGTAATTGGATGTGTGTGTTTACCTCCACGAGGCTGACATATTCAGATTTTATGTATGAATAATTTACATCCATCCCCATCACCACTGACCGAACCGACCTCTGATAGAGAGACAACGCTTTTTTCACAACTTAAAAAATGTTTTTCTCAAATTTCCAGTTTATCTAAAGGGCAAATATAAAAATATGACACAAGTGGCTGATGAAGAAATTACAGCACATGTTGTCAGCTCAATTTAATCCATTCAGACACACAAACACTGAGGTACCTCACATACACACACACACACACACACACACACACACACACACACACACACACACACACACACACACACACACAAATACCTTGATATCTGTGCAGTGGTCATCTTTTCAAATCTGCTCTTCCTTGGTCAAGAGACAGATTGCAGTCGGGCCAAGCACTTCCTGGTTTCTGCTTTGCTTCTCCTATCAGAAGCCCCCATCTCATCTGACATGGCCAGCCGAAGCCCGTCCCGTAATCACATCAGAGACAGAACAGAGGGAGTGACAAATCACATTACAAACACTGACTCACTGCAGTCGTTGTGTACCCTCGATCACGTTCTCCGTCTTTGTCCGTATTGCTCTGAATGAAGATTCATGCTCTGGCCTCTGGGAGGAAGAGTAATATGATAGAGAGGCTGCAGGCTGCGAGTGAGAAAGAATGAGTACGTTTGTGTGTTTGTAGGTGTGTGCAGTCTGTGTCACTGACACTAGCCAGTCTGCAGGCAGTCGGAGGCTTGGTGGGCTGGTGGTCCAGTTGTTCTGGTTTTGTAACTGTGAAGGGTGATGCAATATCCTATTTGTTTTCTAATAAAAACAATTTTTTTCCTATTTTTTTCTACCTGCAAAGGCTATGCTTGTGTGTGAAGGTACACTTATTTGCACATCGATGTGAAATGAAACAAGCAATAAATCAGTTTGATTTTGATATGCGAATACATGCCAGCAGACTGAGGTAGGGAAAGGCTTTATTTGAAGGTATATAAATTACTGCAGTATATTGATATGTTGATGCATCTACAGTAGAGTTTCCTAAAAATACTTTACTTCTGAAAATAAAGTCACATCCAGCAAGTTTTAAGCACCGAAATGCATAAAAAAGACAGTCGTGACTGTTTTGGACTTTAACTAATGCCGTACATTTTCGATTCACACATTAATTTAGTGAAATTTAATAAATATTTATTACCACGTTTGCCTTTTACAAAGTTCTTCACAGGTACACCTGTACCTGGCAGGTATGTCATTCCAAGTGTCTTAAAGAACTTTGCCACAAGTCTTCGGTGATTTGAGGCGTTTTCTTGGATTCTCTTTTAACGACCAAGTTCTAGGGAAAACATCGAATTTAACATTCTTCATGACTTCTCACTCTTTCTGCCCCCAAGAATTGCCAGTGGCTGAATGAGTTGAACACTACTAAAACAACAGTTTTATGAATAAAAAAAGTGTTTTCGCCGGGGCGCCTGGGTGGCTGAGTGGTGAAAGCCGGCGAACCATATACATATGCAGCGCTGCGGCACGGGCGGTGCAGGTTCAACAAGGCTTACACCTGGACGCTGGCTGCTCTTGTTGCTCCATGTGTCATTGCTGGCAAATTCTCCTCAGCAATTAAATGCTAACATGTCTTTACACCTTCAGTTCTCCTTTGCTGGTGGGAAATACCATTAATGCTGCTTTAAGCTAAACCCATAAAGCCTGAATACATGGACAAATAGGCGGGGAATATGCCTCCCAACACCCCTGAAGCTGTATAGTTGGAATAATGTGTTTTGCTAAGAGAACAAATAGATAGCCAGACTTATCAAAAATGCTGATTTATTCCTGTAGAGAAATTGTATAAAATTAGTTTTTCCATGAATTACCTTAAACTGTGGATATAAAATGTAACAATTCTTAATAGTCAGGACATTGATTGAGAAGATGTGCTGATTTTCTTGCGTTTATGTTTAATAATCAATGTCCTTTTCCTCCAAGGATACAACAGTGCTCATTCGAGGGGGTCTAATAATGCACGATGAATGAAGCTACACACAGAGGAATAGCAAGCTTCTAGAAACAGTCAGACAACTCAGAAAAACAAAAAAAAAAAGCTTTTTAAGTTTAATTTGACACACATGCACACAGACTCACAGGGTGAAAACAAAAGCCGCTCTGTCGCAGCCTGCTTTAATTATCATGTAGACCAGCAGCAGCAGCGGTAGGTAGCCAGGTAAGGCAGGCTGGTGGGACCATACAAAACTGACAGTTAGAAAATGAGAAAACTATTTCTCTGTGAAGAGTTAGGTCTGTATTCGTGCTCCAACAGGCAAAGTAGCAGCAGTTCTTTCTTTGATCACACACGCAGCTGGTGTAATATATTTTTGGCCATCTTGAAGAGGGCCTAAAGAGCACGCTGAAGGAACTCCTGATTAAATCAGTGAGGATCAGGAACAAACACACACACACAAAAAAAAAAAAAATCAGAAGAAAACTGTTAGAAACATCTAACAGTTTTGTTAACGCAGGTAGGGGATAGGACGGCAGACGTGTATCTATGAGTCTACATGTGATTGTGAGTGAGTGGGGGGGGTGTATATGTTTGCTCATAATTTGTGCATTTATGCATCCATCCGGTGCGCGTGTATATTTGTCAGTGTTTATATGAATGAATAACAGAGGCTATGACTGTCTGCTCAGGGGCATAATTAGAGAGATGGATGTAAATAAAGTGTCAACACTGAGTCAGCAAATATTTCCACAAAGGTTTGCCATGTGATAATTTTGTTTGAATAAGTAGCATCACTCGGTGCAGTTTCAGTTGTGTGATGTCAGCACTTTCAGGAGAAAATAGGAGAACAAAATGACTCAATACTGTTTCCTTACAATCGAATCTAACTGCACTGTTCAGTAAATAGCCACAACGCCGTGTTCCAGTGCTGTAAATTCGCTGCTTTCTTGCAAGATGTTAAGGTTAAAAACAGCTGTTCTCTGTAGTTCACTCACCTTAAAGATATTGTTATGCTGTATGCTGCCTCTGGGCCAAACCCGTGGTTTACACACTCCTAGGGTAGGGTCAGACTGAAGGCAAAAGCACGCCAGATTTTATTGCTCTAAATATGTGAGTGTCACTTTTTCACAGCTCTGTGAATTCTGATTTGGGCCAAGTTGATATTTGGTCCTCAATTTTCAGGCTAAGATAAATGGAATAATTCACCTGATCTGCATACTAACTGCCTTTTTTTTTTAAAAACATTTCCACAGGTATTCTTAGAGGTGACTTTTACACAGCTCCTAAAAACAGTGTTAAACGTTACATTTTGTGCAGGTGCAAGTGCTGCACGCAAGCACTTTGAAAACCAGATGTAACCTTAAGCCATATGCGCATGCCAAAAAAATTATGTGCACGTGTAATGCACAAACAAAATCTTGGAATGACATAAGAAGAAAAACACCCAGGTATGAACACGCGCTGCACAAGCAGATATGAGTAGACACCGAGTGCCAAACTGACGCCTCGGAAAAAACTTCGGGAAAGAAAATGCTGATTATTCTGTCTAAGCAACCCAAATTAGGCTTCCTGCAACACAGTCTTACATATTTAATGACAAGTGAGGGTAACGAAAGTTCAGCCAAAGTTTGAGGAACAATTTTTCATTCACATGCCTGGAGAAATCCCGAAGAGAGACCCCAATTGGAGTGCATGAATATTCTGCTTTGAATTTGCATATGATTAGCTCTTCATCCTTTGCCCCACTCACCTTACATCACAGCTTACTAATCTCTCAGACAGCTCACTATCCCCTCACCAGAACAAATGTCATCATCAGTCTGTTTGCTTTTCTCCTCTGTTTGTACCCTGTTCTGTAGGTTGGAGGTGCAATCAATTATGCAAATAGCACTGTTGTCCCTTCAAAATTGAACAGCATCGGCGTGCATGCTGGATGTTTGGGAAAGAAGTGGAAAGCTGTTGACATTGGTGCTCATCTCATCCTTGTAAATAAAGCAATGCTTTAAGTATCTATGTCTGTTTGAGAGTTGTTGAATAATGTCAACACAGTTATTCATTATGACTCAACAACTTCCTATTAGGGATTGACAGAAAGTCCAAACAAGCTGCGCGAGTGGACATTTGGCTACGTGGCAAAGATGAAGTCTCTGTCAGATCTTTACGAGCAGTTTTTGAAGTTGCTCATGAAGTTATACTGACCTTTTGCATCCCCTTATGTCTTCTTTTTTTTTTCCCTGGAACATGAGTACAGTATTTATCACAGTCATGCAGCACATAGACAAGGTTTGCTCTGAAGAGTTTTAAAGACTGCTCAGCAGCTCCCGGGTTGCTAGGCAAAACTGTGCATTTCCTGACCAGTTGACGAGTGATTGTTGAAGGTTGCTGATTGTCACTGGGTGAAATTAGTTGCAAAGAAGGTGCTGCACCCGAAATTCCCCTCTTTCTTGATTTGGTCGCTAGCAGATTGACTGCATTTTGCATAAAAGATGCCCATCTGGCTACAGACACTCACCATTTGCTCGCCAAGCTGCAGTGAAATTTAGAAAAGTGCAATGCAAACTGGAAACAGAGCAGAGAGTCTTACCCTACAATTTGCAATATAAAGCCAGTTAATAAATATAAAGACTGTTGTAATTTGGCGCTGTATAAATGAAACTGACTTGCATTGAATCCTCCATGCAAACCACTGGCTACCATTGCAACCTGCTAGCAACCAGTCACAAGGAGGTTGTTGGTGCAGCACAGTGTACCTGTTTATAACCACTTTGACACAGCAACGTCCGGCAGTCACTTGCAAGCAGTCTGAGAATGCACATTGACCGGTGGTTGACAGATGGTTGCTAATAGGGTTCTGGACCTGTGTGACTGAGGCCCAAGTTGACCTTAGTTCATTCTTCATCTGTGAAGATAGTAATTTCTTTAATGCCTAATACCAAAATGAAATGGTCACTCATCCAAACAACCTCAAACTTTCCTCAGGTCCTCATCAGTACGGCAGTTAAGTTTGATGTTGCTTGGTTGATGCAAACAGACTTAAAGAATTGTTTTTTATAGTGAGTTGGAACCTATATTCAGATGTTTCTGTTTTTCCACCAGGCTATCAGCTGTAATCTACCTCTGGTGATTCTTTTTCTGCAAGAATAGAAATGGAGACAGAAGATCTGCTATCTGTTAAGCTGCCAGATAACGGCAATGAATGCCTCGGCGCTTAGTGCAACCCAATCTGTGGCAGTGTATTGATATGAGATTGGTTTGTACTTTAAGCAGACCTCTTCGACAAGCGTTATTGCCAGCCTCCAACCAGTATATTCATATACATTTCTTTAGAGATTCAATCTTAGTGCAATTTAAAGTCTTCATCATCTTCCACCAGGGAATAAACAGGAGTGATGAAAACAGTTTGACCCTGGTCATACACCTTCATATGCTTCTTCTCTCTTCTAAACTTTAGTGTGTGGCTGTCTCTTTCTCTTCTCCTGTCCATTTCTTTCTCTTTATTGCAAAGTATTCAGCCTCTGCCGGACCCCCGAGATCGTTTGTTCTCCTGAAACTGACCAACCAGCCACAAAAACACCAAATCAATGTGGTTCTGGGAATCTTGCTGTCGAATGTTTGTTTGTTTGTTTGTTTTAGTGTTAATGAGCCGATTGTTGACATACAAACACTGTTAAGTATTAACTGTCATAACAGTTGCTATTATGTCACAGTATTGAACATATTGATCGTATTGACATTATGACACACTAATATGACCCTTCATCTAAAGATTTGTTTTTTCTTTAGGATAATAAAAATAGTGTGTGTGTTTTTTATTTTCTCTAATAAACAACACAATTGTTGTGCTGTGTATCTCTAAACCTGCACATGTAAATTAATTTCTGGTCATCGTGAAGAGTGTGTGGGGGAGGAGCAGAAAGTTGTACATCTTAATTGCAACAGTGATGATATTATTAAACTACCCTTGATTTGTGGAGCTGTAATCCAATTTATACATCCTCTGCCTAGTATTAGGTAGCTGCTTAATTACAAAATGTGTCATACAATGAATTGCTGTATCTTAATATATGCAACAGTGGAGTTAATTCAGCAAGTAATATTGCAGTTTCTTAATGATTTGTGAAGCTGCTATTATTGATCAAATATTACAACACCCTTTCAGAAACAGTCAAGACAGCTGTGTAAAATTTTAATGTAAAAAAAATGTAAACAAAAATGCAAATTATTCAAATCCAATATTTAACTGGAAATAGTACAAAGATATTGATGCTATTTTTTTTTCCTTCTGTCATTTTTTGTATATAAACATTTTTGCACACTTACATTTTACTCAATGTTCCTACTTTTTTTTTTGGAAATGTGCATGCACATTAAAAAAAAAAGATTATTTAATATTAATATCCATCCATCCATCCATGCAAAAAAAAATTTCAGCCTTTTGTTGCATTGTACTATATGATGTGCAAGTTAAGCACTCAGTAATGTAATTGCTGTCATTGTGCAGTCTCAGGGCTAACCATGAAGAGTTTTCAGTCACACAGACTCAAAAAAATCACCTGTGAAACACATACGCTATTTTGTTATAGCTCGTGAGTGTAGACACACACACACACACACAGACACACAGATGCACATATAAGTTAAAGAGGGATACTACTGCAATATAATTTGTCTCATATGATGAATTCCTATTGGCGTCTCCTGAGACATCCAGCCTATGCTGACATACCGACGCATTTTTCAAAGTCAGTCTGCGGCTTCCTCATTCTCTTCTCTTTCCACTTCCCTCACTCAACTGAATTGATTTTTTTTCATGCCCTCCACTCTTTTGCAGTTTATCCATGATTAGAGACAAAAAAGAAATCTCACATCACCCAAAGAATTTGGTCAGCAGTTGCTGGGATCTCTCCGCTTACTGAACAACAACTTTGATACCAAAGGTCTCAATGTTGCCGCACGTGTGCTTTATTTTAACAGGAGAACACTAAAAAAGAATAGAGAAACTGAAATATAGAAATAAAAATGTGTGTTTGTGTGTGTGTGTGTGTGTATGTATTGAGGGGTGCAAAAAAAAAAGAGGTGAAGAAAAAGCAAAAGATGTCACAGTTGTTCCATTTCCTGGCTGTCTGAAGTCGGCTCTAAAAATTGGAAACAGTGGCGTTCCCTAATCTCCCATCACCTGCACAGAGTGTATTCAGTGTCTGATAAACCACCCTGCAACCCTGAACTACCACACACACACTCACACACACACACACACACACACACCGATTTAAATATAAAAGGATCATCCCGCTAAAGAGGAACAGGCGCACACACCGCTCCATATGAACTAAGGCAGTTTGTGTAAACTCTATAATTGAACTTTATTTGAAGTCATGATAGGTTTGTGCTATCTGTGTTGATATTTAAAAATACTGGCACAGTAGCAGTGGCGGCAGGAATAACAGTCCTTTGGAAAAACGATATCGGATTCAGTTCCTGCCGAGTGAGTCGCCTCAGAATCGGCCTGCTGTGGTTGAGAAATGAGGCTGCCGGGCAGATGTCATATCCGGGAATGTGTCGGTGAGCAGTAGATCACACTGTATATTCCTGATTACTTAGTCATGGGCCTTATCTGCAAACTGCCACATGGCTACTTGACAGTTGGCTTGGCCCGGCCTTTCCTGTGTCCTCCTTTTCTATCCGATTTTATTTACATTTTCCTCCACGCCTTTTCTTTTTTGGTGTCAATATCCCACCTTTTTTTTTATTCTTTTGTACTCTCTGTTTTCACCGCCTGAATGTAAAATGAAAGGAATGTGTGATAAAAAAAAAAAAGTTTGTCATAAACACAAGAGCAGGATCTGTTTCTTATGCCTGTGTTTTCTGCCAAAAACTCTGAACATTTTCCAAGACAAAGTAATGACTAAAAATATCTATTGGCTTTTTAAATCTTTTTGCGCTGCCAATTTCAGGAAACTGGCAGCAGAATGCAGTAAGTAGGATGCTGTTTGTGACTAGTAATAAAACTTCCTGGTGCTTCCGTGTAATACCAGTTGCCTTATGAGCTGAGACAAAAATGTCAGGTCAGATGCGAAACACACACACACACAAATGTCACAGCAGTGTTTTTGAATCTGCTGAAGTGCCTAATTTAAGGAAATTCAAGCAAACATAACTTTATAATAAGACCAAAACAGTTACATGGAAAGGGTTGCAGGTAAGTTAGGAATTTTAATCCGGTGAGGATGAATGGAATCCTTCAGATATCTAAGACATCAAATATGTTATTATTCAACTTTTCCTAGCAATGTAATATTGCATTGCTAAGCACTGTATTGGTGCTTTTAATTAAAAAGTCTGGATACTTCTCCCTCCACCGAGACCACATTGTGTCTCGGTGGAGGGAGTTATGATGTGACATCCGCCATTTCAAATAATTGTGATGACTCCAAAGCCCGCTGTACCCGTAACTAACCGCAGCACGAGGACTTATCGGTCACTGATCGTCATCCCCTCACGGGCCGATTTACCTCTGGACCTGTTGCCCAGACACCTGTGTGACATATCTGCAATAAGGTTGACATAAAGATTCGGAGCTAGTCTAAACTCTTTATGTGGCAGTGAGTCCAGTTTATGAAGCGTGACCTTTTATTTCCCCGCTGTCTGTTTTCACAGCACATGTGACGAAGTCTGATTTATAGTCAAACCGCATGTGAAAGTTATTATCTCATTTGCATTTATAAAAGAAAAGTATTATTGTAATAAATCCACTAACAAATCACAAACAGGCTATTATAGAAATACTAATGAAGGCAATAAAAACAATGCATCCAGGGATATTGTTAGAGCGTATCTGTAATCTAATTTCATTATGAAATGTTGGTGTGATTAGCGCCTGGGAGTTAATCATCTCATAAAGGGAATGACGATTCTGTGCACATAAAGCAGAGAGTGACGCGCTCTCCCTCGTGTCTGTTCAAAACAATCTGTATCTACTTCTGCCACCTCGGCTGGGACGTATGTGTGGATCTTTGTTAACGTTTCCTTGTATGAGTGTGTCATGCATACATGTGTTTCTCTTCATACAACACATTAACACCTTTGCAGCAGCAGCAGATTTTGCGGGGTCCCACCTCGGGGGGAAACGCAGCGTGGCGCAATACATCTGAGACTGGGAGCCTACTGTTATCAAAATACCTGCTCTCGTCATCATCTCCTTCTATTGCCGCATTTCCTCTCCTCCTTTCTCCTACACTCTCTCTTCCCACCACCACGATCCCATTCACTCCTCCTCAGATTATTTAGTAGCAGGAGGAAAAGGAGGAGGATCACAAATAAAACCACTCACCATCCTAATTGTGACTTAAACCTCCATCCAAACTACTCCTTTTATTGATGACATACTGCAGACTTTACGAGGTCAGTACTTCTTGTGACATGTGACTAGCACTCATACAGAAATGACACCTTTACTGGCTGCCAGTAAAAAGAACAGTTTCGCTTTCAGTTGCTTCTGAAATACAAGTTCCACATCAATTCCCAGTGCTTCCTGGATATTTTCTGTGATGCCTACAAATTCCTGTTAACAGTTGTTAATCTGAACTTTCACACGAATTTACAATGCAGCTTACTGATCCCACTTTTCATGCAGTGTTTTTCCAATATATTTGTTCCACTCCATTTCCTTTCCTCCCTTTCTCACCCACCTTTATAGCGTACTTTATATTTCTTCTGCCGTGCTTCCTCTCTCCCTTTTCGGAAAGTTGGTTAAATAATATTTAAGCTTTTATGAGATTTGAATTATTTAATCTAAAATGATAGTTAACCAGGGAGCCTTGCAGCATCCAATCAGTCTCTGAGAGGAGGATTATAAAGGAGGGTCAGCTGATACACGCTGGCTGATTCAGATAGACCGCTGGTGTGGGTATGACCGGCGTCACTGTGCTAATCTGAACGAGGTATAAGCCAAATAAATCTGACATCGCAAATCTGAAATATAATTTCCTCCCCGTTTTGCCCCGGTGTGAGTTTAAAATGCATCTTTCACATCAGACAAGTGACTGTGATGCTCCCCCCCCCCCCCCCCCCCCCCCCCCCTCGCCC
>VUQJ01014672.1:3274-15188 GCA_015108635.1 Andinoacara biseriatus
TGGTGGGGTTGGGGGGGGGGTGGGGGGGGGGTGGGGGGGGGGGGGGGGGGGGGGGGGGGGGGGGGGGCTTGTTAGAGCTGAAATAACCACAGTTTCCACGCAAGACATTTTAAGGCTGCAAGTAAGTGAAATTACAGCCGGATCATGCAGATGTCTGCTCACATGCAAATCTAAACCCTGCGTTAACCAGTTTAATAGTTGCTGTAATTTAATAACTGATGCAAAAACATTAGTTAAAATGAGGAAACTGTCACGTTACTGCGCTCATTATGTAAATGATGTTATTAAAAGTCCTGCAGCAATCAGATAAGTTCACACTTGTCACATGATAATAAACTCCATCTTGTCTTCACTGTAAAAACCATTAAAATTACTGCATTTAACTTCATATATGCTCGTTTTTGAAGTACCTGTTTCTTACATAGTGGTTGTACATTTGTAATGAACACTTCAGTGCAGTGATCAGTGCAGAGGGGTTGTTAATGTTCAGATAAATCCTTGAATTATTAGTGTTGTATTTTGTTGTGTTTAGACTTTAATTGATGTTGGTGTGTGATGTGGGGTTCAGTGTTTGTGTGGCTCAGAACAGTGTAAAGTTTAGCTGGCCTCAGTGATGGGGACTCCTGCAGAGATTTATGTCTCATGGAAGCTGTTCTTGTTCCCTCTAAACTAATAATGCATAAACTGCAAAAGTCAAGTTAATGACTTTTGCTACTGTAGTGTACTCTGTTGGGTTCATGAGGTTTGCAGGTTCTATTTCTGAGTTAAATCTACCCTGTAGATGCGTAACTGCAAACTTTTCTGAAACTCTACACTGCAGTGGACACGCACGTACCCAGAAATGCAACCGCACATTACTGTTGATGCAGTTCACAAAGGTATGAATGCAGCAACTGGACTGGCGGCTCGAGTAGGCTACGATAAGCTCTGCATAGATTCACTGCAGAGGTACGAGTGAAGCGTTGCCCTCCTTAAGTTCCGCACACTCCAGGTAAACAAGTTGTCCCAATCAAGCTGATATTACAAGGATTTTTTTTAGGCAATTTGCATAAAGTTTGCATATTTGTTTAAGCAAAGCCAACCTAACAAATGTTAGATTTGCAGCCCTTTTCAGTGTTGCAGCTCAGTGAGGTGGTGCACTGGCATGTTAGCAGTGGTTAGCACCATCACAGCAAGAAGGTCCCTGGTCTGAACCCCAGCTGGGGGCCTTTCTGTGCACGTTCTACCTCTGTGGGCTTCCTCCATGTGTTCTGGCTTCCTCCTGCAGTCCAAAGACATGCATGCAAGGTTCATTTAAAGGGGCCATGAATATGAGTTAATTTAAGTTCTGCGTGGTTAAATGGGACTTAAGTCTTAAGTGCTTTGAGTGGTCAGTAAGACGACTAACATGCTCACAGTGACACAGTGGCACAAGTTTAGCAGCTGTAATAATTTATTTATTTTACCAGCTAAACACAAAGAATAGTTGCAGTTGATGCAAATGCCATCTAAAAATAACTTTCGGGAACCGTCTATAGCTGTTTAGATATTTGCATAAAAAACTGTCATTGTCAACCCTTGAGCCATGATGGTAGTGTGACTAAATAAGGGGAATAAGGTGCTGGTGAAGGCGCTGAGGGTAATAGCTCCAGTTTACATACTGTTTTATTACCATTTGGTTCCAGTCTCGCCATGAGTAAGGCGGGTGCCGATGAAGGTGGAGCTGGTGGCTGCGGTGACTCAGCCAAGCACCTGGAGGATAAAGATAAAAAAGAAGGGAAGATGCTGAGCAAACTGAGTGCCGTCACCGGCTGGACCAAAGTCAGCTGCCCCTGCTGCGTCTCGGCACAGGTGGAGCCGCTCGTTCTGGTGAAGCTCGGCCCGAAAGTCGGCCCCGAGACGAAGCGGTGGCTCATCAAGACGATCGGCGCTCCTCAGAAAGACGGAGGTGGGTGAGGTTCTCGGAGACGAGCAGCAGCGCGGATCTCGAATTCGAGGAAAAAGCCTGCAGGGCAAACATGAGGATTTCTCCCGCTCTCGTGCTGGGAGCGAACGTAGCAGGAGATTTCCAGGAAAGATTGTTAGCATTGAAAAATTTGAATGCATTTGCATTTGTGGGCTAGATGGAAGATAAATGCTGGTAAATAACTCCTATATAAATGTCGAGCAGAAAACAGATAAACACAGAAAAAACGTAAAAATACAAAAAGGTAAACATATTGATTTTCTTTAATTTCATCATTGTTGTTACGGCAGCGTTTTCACCGAGATGTTCACAGCGTTTCGGGTCTTTTGCCTGAACATTAAAGCCGTGTTTGTAACCGTGTAACCATCGATTCACCAGGCGCTGCTTTGCTGGCCCACCCGGGAGAGGACGCCAGCGGTGATGTCATTGTGGTCTCGGCCCCTCGCTGTACTTTGCTTCGAGCCACCGAAGAGTTGGGTCTTTGTAAGACTTACCGCAACGGGGACACGGAGCCGTTCTCCAACAATGACCGAGACAACTTTAAAGATTCAGGTGCAGCGCAGGAGCTTTAAGGGAAACACGCTTTGGATGGTGAAACAATGATAAAAGCATTTATTAAAATACCCTATAGAGCTTAGGGAGGCTTATTTTTCTCTCACCTCAGATAAGATATAAATATTATTTTTTCTACATTAAGTCGCTCTAACAGTAGCATCGGGATCATAAAATGACTTGCACAAACACTCTGGCAGGAAAACACAATCCAAAGTCCAGTTCTGTGTTTTTCCATTACTTCATTACTCGTGTGCGTTCAAAGAACATCACAGTGAGCTTTTTAAAATATATCATATGTTTATATATTACAATATATAAACATATATAATATATTAGAGCTCCTTATTTTTTATTCTTGGATTCCACCACAGTAGCTTTGCATGATCCACAGTTCACCATAATCCTCATTGGTCTTCTGTCGGGCCTTGATGCAGCTCGTGCATACTCATCATCAGAATACATTTCCTTACACGGCTTTTCTGGAGCTTTCAGACATATTCTGTAGCCCCCACGAAGCACCTTTCATAAACTTTTCATTAAAGTCTTCAATATTTGCACATCTTGGCATTTTCTCAGTCGCCTTTATGAGGAAGTCGGCTTTCAGTTCACAGCTGTTCATTTCTTGAATTTCTTGCCTTCTTAATGTGTTTGAGACCGTCGGTTGTGTTGTGAGGAGGTAGAGTTGGTGTACAGTGAATAGCCCTATTTGAGTAATGTTCTAATCCATATTACGGTGAGAACGACTCAACTAAGTAAAGAAACACAACAGTCCATCTTCACTTTAAGAAATGAAGGTCAGTCAGTCCAAAAAAAAAGTAGTATCCTCAAGTGCCGTCGCAAAGACCATCAAAAGGTTCCGATGAAACCGGCTCTCATCAGGACCGCTCCAGGAAACCAAGAAAGAGGGTGATGGAGAGCTGCGTCAGGTGATCCGGCTTCCACAATCACCTGATCTAAATCCAGCTGAGACGGTTTGGGACGAGTTGGACCGCAGAGTGAAGGCAAAGCAGCCAACAAGTGCTCAGCATCTCTCTGAAGACTGTTAGAGAACATTTCAGGCGATGACCTCATGAAGCTGACTGAGAGAATGCCGAGAGCGTGCAAAGCAAAGGTGCCGACTTTGACAAATCTAAAATATGTATCGCTTTTAAGTTCCCTACATGATTCCTTACGTGTGCCTTCAGAGTCTGGATGACTTCAGGATTATTTTACACTGTAGGGAAAATAAAAAAAAATAAAAACACTGAATGAGAAGATGTGTCCAAACTTTTTGACTGGCTCTGTGCTTCACTCTGTACGTGTGACAGACAACATGGAGGTGTTTCTGACGCTGGCGGAGCGACAGTACATCGTGAAGTACGAGCTGGACGGACTGCGAGCGCACAGGGACCTGAGGATACCCGGCCTGCCTGACAGCTACACACTACGAAACCGAGACAACATCTGTGAGTGGTCTCGCTGTGTGTCTGCAGACGTCAGATCAGGATGTGCGACTGAATAATTCGGTGCATTATGAAGACAATCCAGCAGCTCATTAATCGTCACCATGTGATGCATTTGTTTGGCTCTTTCAGCCGTGGATTAATGCAGACTTGTTTTTTACGTGAGCCTCCTCAGTTGGGATGCTGGTACACGGCACAGCGACTGATGATGAAACATTACTTTTGCTTAGGGTCTATTTTCAGCTGCGGATTGACACATTTGGTCTTCTTTGATTTGTGGGATTGTGGCTTAAACTGTGTTATAAAGGATCTGGGCAGCTGTTTCTGGCTCATCTCAGCTGTTCTGAAATCGCTCACTCAGCCTTAGTGTGCAGATGTAACTGAATATGTACAGCATAGGGATTATTATTATTATTATTATTATTATCACATTATTGCTTGACTCAAGTTTTCAGGTCGCACTGTTGCACGCTGTTGCAGGGCGGAAGCTTTCCTCAGCTGGTGTTGTTGTCGACATGTTTCCCCTGCACACCCCGGCCAAACTGAAGGACCTCAGTAAAACCTGGTACTCTGGGAATCAGCTGACTCAGCCACTGGGTGGGTGGAAATACAACAGATAGCCGCTTGCATACATTGATGCATGTAGTTGTAAAAATCTTAAGTTTTCAAAGTATTATGATCCATAGTAGATGGCTGTGTGGGTGACAAGCGTGTACTCATCGCTGTGCCTAATTACAGATTCGGTTAATGACTATTTTGGAAGCCCCGTGGCGTTCTACTTCAGCTTCCTTGATTTCTACACCTGGTCTCTGCTCCCACCAGCAATACTGGGCCTGACCATCATGTACTTCTCAGGTAGGTGTGTTTATTGAGCCCTGATTGGCCTTAATGACATATTTGGCCCTCAGCATGCTTATATTCTAATGAGGTGACGCACTTCAGTGAAAACACATCACATGTACCTATTACTATAAGCGTTATTTAAGCTAATTTTTCACTGCTTGCCAATTTAGATACATAACTAAAAAACAAGGATTGGGTTGCACAATTTGAAATTATTTTGGATTATTTTTAATCCACATGGTCAAAAGTATACATACAGGCTCAAACATATACATACAGCCCCACTATATTTGGTTAAATGTCACTTAGCAAGTTGCACCTCAGTCAGAAGCTTTTGGTAGCCACCAACAAGTTGCCACCCCCTATGAGGAAGCACTTGGCAACAGTGGGAAGGAAAAACTCCCATTTAACAGGAAGAAACCTCGGACAGAAACAAGCTCAGGGAGGGGCCAGTTATTAAAGATGGGATGGCCCGCTGTATGTATTTCACTACCTGGACACATGAACTCTTCCTGCCCGTCACAGGTGAGGTTCAGAAGGAAATGGCGACGTCGGTCCCGGGATCAAACGTTGCAAATGATGACGATGAGTCAGCACCAGTGGTCAGTGGTCACATGCTTCAGGCAATGTTCAGCATGATCTGGTCCACGCTGTTTATAGAGATGTGGAAACGCCGGAGCGCCTCGCTGTCGTACCGCTGGGGGACCCTGAACCTGGCAGAACGTTTTGCAGAGCCCCGGCCCGGTTTCCACGGTGACCTCGGGGTCAACCCTGTCACAGGTCGTGTGGAGCCTCTCTTTCCTGAATGGCAGAGACACCTGCGCATACTGCTGGTGTCAGTCCCAGTAGTGGGGCTGTTTCTAGGTAGGTGTAGCATTGATTACTGCTTTATTTATTAGCAGGAAAACATGAAAATGGTGCGATACCTGTCATGCCTTCTCCTGCAGGGCTGGTGGCATTCGGTATGATGTGTTTCTACTGGGGGGAGGCCCAGGTGCAACAGCTACACAAAAGCTGGGACTCCCTGCTGTCTAAGACTTTGCTCTACGTGCCTTCAGTGCTTCACATCGTCTATACAAACATGTTAGCAACTGTTTACAAGAAAGTAGCAGAGTCTCTGACTGAATATGGTGAGTGAGATCGAGCCGCAGGGAGAATGCAGACTGATGAGTTTAATAACGCAGTGGAGATTTTTGTCATTTGAACTGCGACTGTGAGAAGAATCTTTAGGATTGGAATCATGCATATTTAATGAAATCACTTTTGGAAATCCACTGAAATCTTACTGTGTCCCTCTAGAAAACCACAGAGAGGAGTCGGCCTTCCAGAACCATCTGACAGCCAAAGTGTTGGCGGTTAGTTCCTGCTTTCCTCTCGAACCATTAGCTCATACAGTACTGGGCATCCTCTTTGACAGGTTCTCCTTTCTCACCCCTCAGTTCACCTTCTTCAACTACTTTGCTGTGCTCTTCCACATTGCCTTCTTCAAGCAGGATGTGCCACTGCTTCGTAAGGTAACCGCTGTCCTCTTAAGAAGGGAGAACTCAAAAGATGTTAAATTGTGCTTCCATGAAGTTTGGGAACTTGGACGAAGGTCTGTGGACGTACAGAGACAGTCACTGAACAGAGAACAGTGATGTACACAATTCCCACAGCCAGTAATTAAATATATAGCATAGTGGTAGACAGTATCTGACCTATTTAGTTACTGGCCACTGGATTTATCTTGGATGCAAGCTTTACAGTGCAAGTATTCTGATCTATAATGATATCTAAATATTTATTAATTTTTTTATTAGTTTCACCTTGTTCCTTGGAAGTTTAGATGACAGCACTTTGCCATTTGAAAATTTGTACTACTGAGGGAGCTGAACAAGATATAACTGCAAAAAACTAAACAAAAAACTTGATAAATTATCCCCAAAAGTTATTTTTATATATAGAGAAAAAGGTAGTGGTCCTAATATGGAACCATGGGGAACTCCTTTGGATACTAGGAGAAAAGAGGAAAACGAAAAGGGTGCCATCAGGATTATATCCTTCTCTTTCTTTCTGTAGCGCCTGGCGTCATTGCTGATCGTGAGTCAGGTGGTGAACCAGGTGACAGAAGTGGTCATACCTTTCCTGGTGGACAAATTCATCAGCGCCCCCAACAGAAGAGAGCGTGAAGATGACCCACAGGAGGACAAGTTCAGGAACCAAAGAGCCCTGCCTCCTTTTCCTGTAAGGCTATAGAAAACATTAGGGATGCACTTTATAGGATGAAATGTTTAAAGGACAGCTTGACCAAAAGAAGCTGACAATATTTTTTTATTTTTGTTTTTATATATTTGGGGGGGAAAAAATCATAATTAAACAAAATTCCTTAATTGTTCTTTGGGCACTGACCATGGTAAATGTCGTCTTACTGACCAATTATCAGTCAACACAATCAATACTGATGCCGGTAGATTGAAAAAACAAAAAAAGCAAAACACAGATTGATTATAACAGCTTCCTGTTGTGTCACAGGGCCTGTTTGCGGAATACATCGAGCTCCTGGTGCAGTTTGGGTATTTGAGTCTATTTTCCTGCGTGTATCCTCTGACGGCCATGCTGCTGCTCATCAACAACGTAACGGAGATCCGATCGGACGCCTATAAGATCTGCAAGCTCTTCCGCAAAACCTTCTCCGCCCCCGTGGCTAACATGGGCGTGTGGCAGGTCAGCAGAAAGCGCAGCACAAATGAGACATGGCAACTTTGTCATTCTCAGTTATGAGCAAATATTTAGTGTTGTTGTGTCGTGTTTCAGACCGCCTTCGAGATCCTCAGTTTTGTCTCTGTTGTTTCTAACTGCTGGCTGATGCTGCTGTCGCCACGGTTACAAGAGCTGTGCCGGGAGGGCGGACTGAGTAACACGAACATCCTGCTGTTGGCTGTTTTAGTGGAAGTAAGAAGGGGAAAGAAATGCATGCGAAACTAATACATTTGTGTGTGTGTGTGCCTCTGACATGTTTACCTGTGTGTGTGTGTGTGTGTGTGTGTGTGTGTATTTGTAGCACGTGCTGATCTTAGTCAAGTTTATTATGGCAGCGCTGATTCCCGATGAACCGGACTGGGTCAGAAAAAAGAGAGAGCATATTGAGTACACATCCATGCAAGCCCTGAAAGAGCAGGTTAACTCCATCTCCATCTACTCTAGCATTTTCTCTAGCACCACTGCTAGCATTTTCTAGCATTTTGGCACACTCCTTCGTCCATGTGACATCTTTTCCTTATTTTTTCCCCCCAGAAGCTGCACTCTGTAGGGTCCTAACTGTGTTTCATGGCGATGAGATGGTGCTCGATGTCATCGGAAGGCTGCCATTGTCAGTGTTGCTTGGAACCCAGCAGGAGAAGAGTAGTGTATCTCTGGCAGGGCCCATGATGCTTACTGCTGTAGCCCTGTGTGATTCTCATGTGCTTCTGCTGTTCTCCCTCATTTTACCCGGTGCTTCTGCAATGCACACACTTTGAAATGCAACTTTATCTGTACACTGTGCAACAGAAGCAGCACCTAATTAGGCTGCAAAGGAAATGTATTTGTTACACAGCAGGTGCAGGTTAAAGGTACTTTTTGTAAAAACCCTCTGTTAAATGTAATGATACTTTTCACCACAAGATGGCAGCATTTTACCAGAAAGTTTTTGTGTAGTTGTTCACTGCAAACAGCATTTTATATGTACTAAATTATTTTACATTGCTGTCTTTAAAAACTATTCTAATTCTCTAGTTCATTTTTAAAGTATACTCTCATGGTGGATGACTTGCTGCACCATCTTGTGGTTCAAAGTGGTATTACATTAGAGCGCGACCAAGCCTTATTTGCACTATAGTTGATATTTCTTCAACGTGTTACATTTACGCAGGGGTTAAAGTGGGCTGGATCAATCCAGAATGTCATTGTGGCACCTTCAGTTAATGAGTAATTAAATCTGATTGGACAGGTTAATGATCATTTTTCATTGGACAACAGCCTGGCATTGCCTTTAGTGCCAGTATGTGTAAATTTCAGTTTCACAAATTTGCGCACACTCATTTTGTAATTCAAAGGTTGTATGAAAATATTGGGCAGATTACTGCAGGCAAAACTGGTTTAGTTTGCAGTACTGTGCAGTATTAAAGTTTACAGTGACTGACTGTGTTTGGCTAGTTACATCTAGGTTACTAGGTTACATCAAGCAGAGATCAGTTTATATTTAAGGTGATGATGCTGATTAGATTCACTCACTGAAGTCTTGCATTAGCTTTATAGCGCACAGAGGTTGGACATCAGCCATATAACTCGTATAAAATCTGCTTATAATCTAAGCTGTGCAGCTACACTCGATTTTAGGGTTCCCCCGCCTACCAGATCCCACCTTAACTCCTGCATACAACATTATTTTTTTGTTTACTTTCTGGTTACAGTTTTAGTTCATTTTAAAAGGTTTTAAATTATAGTTAATTAGGCTTTTTTTTTTTTAAACAAAAAGTACCTTTAAAGACTGTCCTACAGTAAGGCAGGTTTTTCAGAGGAAAATTTATGCAGTATGTACAATCAATATTTGAAAGGGACAGACAGGATTTGATATGTGATGTCACTACAGTTCCAAAGACAGACACTATACTTAACACTGTGTTTCCATTGTTTTCTCTCTGGGGAGTTTTTCTTCTCAGTGCTGCCACCTGGTGATGAGCTGTGGCTCATAATTAGATGACTGTATGACCAGATTAGATAAAACTTTATTAATCCCTCAGGAAGAGTCCATCAGGGAACTTACAGAAATATGCCGGACAGTGTGTCCTCACACTGTGGACTCAGCAGCACGTCCAAGTCGGTGGTGTGGTCACTGGAGAGAATATTTGGTGTACATGCATATCTACATCCATGATTTAAATACTCACACCTGCTGTTTACACTACCTGCTCTGCACCCAGCAGCTGACAGACCCATTTAATTCAGTTTAATTTTATTTCCATAACTCCAAATTACAGCAGTCCTCTCGAGGCACTTTAATGTAATTCTGATTAGATGCTAATGGCACCGTGTGCTTGCTGCACGCTCAGATGAACTTTACATCTTTTTTTTTGTTGCTGTCACCAAAACTTGATTATTGCAGCTATAAAAGCTTTAATTAGACTCCATCAGATGGAGAAAACTGCTTGTACTGCAAACCTTCAGCTTGAAACTTACAGCTTGTATTTTTATAGCAGTACCAGGTGAGTTTAGTGAGTATCGGAAGTGAAAAAGGTAAATAGAGTGGGGGTATTCAGGAATGAGTTTATTCTCCAATATTTTGCTAAATCCACTTTTGTGCAAAGGACAAAATGGTAGGAAATACTTTGTATACTCTTGTATATTCCGGTCTCCCCAAATAACTGCAGTATAGTTATTTGAATATATAACAAAGCTACTTTTGACTACTTTCTTGTCACAAGGGGTCACCACAGCATGTAGCTCCACATGTCTGATTTAGCAGTTTTACACCAGATGTCTCTCCTGATGCGACCCCCCCAAAGGGGAAAGTGAATATATGACATCTGTAGCATGAGCTAAATACAGTAAACTACATGCCAACGTTTGCAAAAGAAGCACTTTGCTATTAGAAATCTGTTATTTTTCTACGTGTGGGTTTTTACTTGCTTGTTAAAACCTTGCAGTCTCTTATTGTACGACTGTTATTGCACTGTTGAGTGCTGGTTATTTTGGCATATTATAAGAAATGTGTAGAACAGGGATCCTCAAGTCCAGGCCTCGAGGGCCGGTGTCCTCTAACCTTTAGATGTGTCTCTGCTTCAACAAACCTGAGTCAAATACAGAAGTCTTTGCAGGACCTGGAGAATTTGAGTGCATGCTGAGTAGGTAATTCAGCCATTTGATTCAGGTGTGTTGGATCAGGGACACATCTAAAACCTGCAGGACACCGGCCCTCGAGGCCTGGACTTGAGGATCCCTGGTGTAGAATGTGAAGCCACTGGAAGCCCACCATTTCTTCCACCCTTGCTGAACAGAGGTATATTGTTCCTTATACAAGTCATTGTACAGTTTTTAGGTGTTAGTAGTCTCTCCAGCCACCAGAGGGCACCACACGCAGCTTTTTAGGAGCCCTGGTGGCTGCAGGACTGATTCAGCAAAGGTGCAGATGGATGGTGAGGTTTCCTCCAGAGGCTGCAGGTGCACACGTGTTCCCCAGGACACTAATCATAGACCTGTGTGTGTGTGTGTGTGTGTGTGAGAGAGGCGGTGTGTGGGCTGACTATCAGGATTTTTGCTCACAAACAGCAATGACAGTTTGGTGATTGTGTCATTAAAAAACTGACAGAAGGAATCAGCATTCCCATTCTTGTATTTCTGCTCCTAGCCGACTTAATTTCTGACATTATTTTGACAGTTGCAGGTTACTTTACTGAGATTTGTGCCTCTGGTTGTGCAGCGATTTAGATTATTGATTAAAACGTTTTCTTTTAAAAATGTTTTACATTTTCATTGTGAAACAACCACATAAAGTTTATATATACACGGTCCATCAGAAATACATTAAAATGCTGCTTACATGTCCACGTTTGCAATTCAATAAAATCTATGACTGTCAACACAAGGAGCTGCATAATGCATATTGTCCTATTATTATTTAAGCAAGTTGGAGGCTAATTATCGGGGTTATTATAATGCTTAGTATTCAGAGGACCATTTGACTTGTGTTTCTGAAACACCTGAGAGAAAACCTTCATTTGAAAGTATTCATGTATATTGTATACACTGACCCGCAGGCCTCAGACTGGATGTTAAAAAGTGTGGGATATCCTTAAAATTGACGTCTCAGGTACACAGCTCTGGGCTGTTTACATCTTCTGTTTGCAAGGGGCAGCCAATCAGAAGAAAGCTGCCTGAAAGGGTGAGTAGCTACAACAGCTCGTTTCAGACTGTGGGTAATAATATTTATGAACTGTGACTCATACAAAGCTGCTCATGAACCCTGTTCAGGAAAAACTTCATTTTCAGTGTGTGTGTCTCTGTGAAATAAACACACTGCACACATCAGCCCTGCTGATTGAATCCATTTTAATAAATAAATACAGAAAAATAAGTTCATGGCTCCATAGAGACGTGGTCCTAGTAATAATGC
>VUQJ01014676.1:5397-16734 GCA_015108635.1 Andinoacara biseriatus
GTGTGTGTGTGGGGGTTGGGTGTGGGGGGGGGGGGGTGGGGGGGGGGGGGGGGGGGGGGGGGGGGGGGGGGTATGGATTTGTGTGCGCCATGCACAGTGTTCATTCATGTGATAATTGTTGGCGTGAGCCCCACTCCCCTCTGGGTTTGTGCAATTTGACCACGATGAACTGTGGGTCTGTCAGATAAAAGGCCACATGCTGGGACTCCTGTTAAAACATTGTCTCCAAAATCAGCAGCCCTCTAATCCACAGCTCGGCCGATCCTTAGCCTTTATCGTTTCCAAACACATAGCGCAAACACAGATCATGTTCTTGTTGCGGGAGGGGCAGAAGGAAAGGGTTTGGGGGCAGTGTGGGCAGGGGTGGTGGTGGTGGTGGTGGTGGGGGGTGGATTGAGGAGTCTGGGAACCGACAGTGATCAAAAAAGTATCAAGAATTTGATGTCGTCTTTCAGAAGAGTCTGTGGAGAAGCGATGCCAAGCCAAAATGCACTTGTTAAAATCCAAATAATTTTAGCAGCAGGATAAACAATGTAGACACTATGTAATTAAAACTGATAAAACAGGAGCCACGGGCAAGGATTATCATAATTTAAACTAATCAGCTGACTAAGTTTGGGTCACAATATCTGACTTCCGTGAATATGCGCATATTTGCACAAAGGAAAACTAAACCCACAGTCTTAGTTGGTAATCAGCTGTCCAGAAAGCTTTATACAGAGTGTTGGCACATTGAGATTTTTTCTTTTTTTTTTCACGGGGTAGGGTGGGGGGTATATGTCTGCTGCCATCATATTGGGTCCATAGTGCATGATCATCAAACATAATAGAACAGAAAGGGAACAAAAATCATAAACAAAGCAAGATCATTGTCCTACATGCATTGACATGATCTGTGCTGCAGCGTAAGAAGGTCTGGACACTGCCTGGGTCAGTAGCTCAACTCTCATTCTTTAAACTAACACACTTGTACTGGTCTGAAGACCTACTGTTGGATGAATGAGTATCAAATGGAAGATATCCGAATAAGAAGGTGATATCTTAGGGGACCATTTGATAATGACATCACACACATCTTCAACTGCATGAGTAGATTTTAATGGTTCTCTCGAATTCTAAAGGAAAAAAGGCATTCCCATTATCGTTATAGTGGCATTTATCTAGACCTGCAGACAGATTTTGAGATTCGTCTTTAATATTTTATACATATGAAGTTCAACTGAATTTTGTTTGTGTTGCTTACAGACTAGAGGAGCAGCATTACTATGTGAAAACAGCGTATCGGCAGGACTTGCTGTGGTCATTTCTCTGCAAAACAAGAAAAATGAGCTTCCTCATGCCTTTTGACAGCCTGTTCCTGGAAAACAGATTTTTTTGTAAAGGCCTGTTTTAAATGTTAATAACCAAAAACAATGAAATCTCCATTTGTTGCAGAGCAGAAGCTGAACTCCTTGGGCTAATAAAACCAAATGTTTAAAGCATGGCTAGATACCACTTGTTTAGTGGGAAAGTCTTTTTTTCTTCTTCTCTGTTTGATATTAATTCAATTGTATTCAGTATTAAAGAGAGAGTCTACATTTAGGGTAAAAGTAGGTAAAACATTTTTTTAGCTAGCTACAGTAAATATATAGTTTAGCTAGCTAAAAATATATTTTAGCAAGCTATTTCTGTGCTATCGCCACCAAGCTGTGGTGATAGCACATAATGTGTTATGTGCCAGCATCAAAGAAAGCAACAAGTTCCTCCGAGCAAAACCATTTCTAAAGTATTTATTTTTATCTAGACAAACCAAGGGCAATTGAAAGTAAAAACTACTTGCCTAGCATTTAAAAGTTGTGGTCCCACAGGGAGTGTCTGCTTGGCGAGTAACTGGTATTTGCTTTGAGACACCATCTAAAAAGGAATTTTTGTTGCTTTTATCACCACCACGGGCACAACACAGCAAAACTAACCAACTAAGTGTCACAAGCTGTCATTCTAATACATTAACACACTACCGCTTTATGTTTTTTAAGAGTTAATTTCCATAAAAACTAAAGTTTTGTATTTATAAATGCATTAATGAATCAATTCCTCTCCAAACTATAGGCCCAGAAACTTGTCAGATGCACTGTGCGTTTTCCTTGTCTGTCTGAGCACTCTGTAATCAATGATCAGCTGATTCCAGCCAACCCCCCACCTTACATTCATATTGTCTACCATCCCATTTACTCTCCACTCTGCTGCACAGTGAAGAGAGGATAATGGGAGCCTTGATGTTTACCTGAGCCATCTATCTCCATCTCATTCTAATCTACTTTGTGAACGCTTGCACACACAATGGACTCCAATTACAGGCTGTTCATGGCTCTGCATGGCCTCCCCGTAGGTTTGAAGTGGACAGCGTACTTCTGCCACATTGGCCGGGCTCCGCTACACCTTCAAATGTTAATGGCTCATTCACAGCCATTAATGTGCACAAGCTGCATCAGCATGTCTGCCTGCCGCTCTCTATCTTTATGCCTTCCACTGATATGGTAATATAGAGTAGATGGCTATAGGTAGACAATGATAATGAGGCTATTTGTTCTCTCTGGTCTTTTGTAGTGGAAATATGGGAATATTTCCACTTCAGACCTTTTTTCTTTTTGCTTGACAGCAAAATGAAATTACTGAAATTCAAGACCCCCCCCCAAAAAAAAAACTCATCCATTGTTGATTAGCAGTTCTGTATTGCTTGTCATATGTTTCACATTTACATGTTGTTAATTGTTGTCAACAGGAAAGGTTCAAATAGAACCTAACATATCTGAATATCTGTACACGGTGTGATCAAAAAGTTCCAGAAATTTGCTCATTAAAAAAAAAACACCTTTCCTGATTTAAATTTGTCTGATCTCCTGTTTATTTGATAGGGATAATGCAGTTTAATGTAAATTTGGTTCCAGTGCAAAGCATGAAACTGATGAGCTGCGCAGAGGTTGTAACTATGGCTGTTTCCAACCTTTGTGTGTTGGTGGGCATTTTACATCCACAGTTCACAAATAAAACTTTATAAGATTCAACCACACAACCACATCCACAGTACAATATAGATACAAAATTACAATTAGTAAACATAAGCAGATACATTCATTAAAGGAGATAGATTTCTAAGTTCTGATGAACTTTTAGCCAGTTTTCACCATTTTATATATTTTTTCAAATACGGGTATTTTTGGTAAAAATTGACTAGTTCTTATATAGTGCTTTTCTACTCAGACTGAGCACTCACACAACATATTTACCCAATCACACCCATTCATACAAGCACCACATATGTATCTAAGCTAACTGCTTTTATTATCTAACATTCACACACACATTCATACTCCAATGCTTGAGTCAGAGAGCAACTTGGGGTTCAGTATCTTGCCCAAGGACACTTTGGCATGTGGCCCAGAGCAGCCAGGAATCGAACAACCGACCTTCCAATTGGTAGGTGACCTGCTCTACCGCCTGAGCTACAGCCACTCCGCTATGGCTGTATGTCCAGCATCATATGACATATTGCAGGGCCATAAGTACAAAGAGACATACGGAACTTGAGAGATCAAGTTCCGCATGAGAGATCTAAAAACAGCACCCATACTGGAAATGTTCCAGAGGTAAACGGGAAAATGATCTTCAGCTGGCAGGCCCTTAATTTTTATAGATCCATTCCTGGAACTTTTTGATCACTATTCATATGTTTGTGTTTTAAGGTTTGACCAATATATGAAGCCAATTGTATCTGTCATCCTGGTTGCCAGTGACCTTTTTAGGGTTAGGGGCTGGGGTGGCTGTAGCTCAGGAGGTAGAGCAGGTCACCCACTGATCAGAAGGGCAGTGGTTCAATTCCTGGCTACTCCAGGCTGCGTGTCAATGTATCCTTGCGATACTTAACCGCAAGCGTTGGTGTATGAATGTGTGTGAATGTTAGATTAAAAGCACTTAGCTTGATTGACACATGGGTGTCAATGGGGTAAATGTAAACATGTTGTGTAAGCGCTTTGAGTGCTCAATTAGAGTAGAAAAGTGCTATATAAAAACTAGTCCATTTACTAACCCCCTAAAAATGCAACCTAACCCTAAAGAGTTCACCAGTGACCTCACAGATATTACACAGTTAAAAGTGTTAAGGCTTTGCAACATGAATTGGTCTAACCTTTTGTTGATGTGTTTGTCATCACCCAGAGAAGGAGAAGCCCGTGGTGACCAACGTCACCGCCAGCGATGTATCGTGGGACAGCTTCCTCTTGTCCTGGTCTGCTGAGGACGGGGCTTTTGATGCTTTTGTGATCGAGATTACAGATGCAGAAATGGGCACTGAGTGGCAAAACCACACTGTGCCCGCTGATGCTCGCAGCCTCACCATCTCTGGCCTCTACCCCACCACCTGGTACAGAGCCAGTTTGTACGGGGTGTACAGGGGAGTCCCCTTAGACCCTGTCATTGCAGAAACCATCACAGGTATCAATGGCCATCAACTCTGGGGTCTCGCACTTTTCTTTGATTCCTTCTTCTTCTGCTACACAGAGTGAAATAATCTGTCCTTCTTTCTGTGGATTTTTTAAATTACATTCAATTGCAGTCATTAAGGGTGTTTTTCTAGTTATCAGGCTCTGGTTTGGCTGTTTGGCACTCTCTTTAAGCATTACAGCCAGTGATAAGTGTTATACAAGCACTTGTTCTTGTGCATGTTTTACACTGTTGGTCCTCTTGTTTAAAACACTCAGTCTTTGATACCTAAACTTCTACTTTAGGGATGAAGACAGCTCCTTTTGTTCATCCACATGGGATTTTTTTCAAGGCAACAAGTCGACTCTTATTTTCTTAGCATAAACTGTTTACCTTCAGCGTTGGAAATACATTTTTAAAAAAAAGAGAGATAAAAACAATCTATCAGCCACTGCAGTGGAGATTATTCTTCACAGGGAAAACAAAATCTCCTTCCCTTCCAGACACTGTGAACAATCCAAATCCCCAAACAACACCCCTTAATCAGCCATCCATCATTCACGTATACCTGCCTTTGATGCAGGGATCGTGAAATGGGCTAACACCACAGCGCCCACACAAAACCCATTCGATCTATATTAGTCCAGCCACAGAGCCGCGTTTGATCCACCTGTCAGTCTGCCTGTTGGTATGAGTCCAGCCTGAAATAGCACCTGGTCTCTTATGTGAACAAGCAGAAACATGTAAAATGAAAAGGCCAAGGTGCTTTTTGACAACAGGTGCGCTGGTTTCCCCTCCCCGACACCAGTCATTATCAGTGATTAGCATGCTGTAAATCACAGTGTGTGTCTAATAACAGGGCTTTAAACACTAAAACCAAATTCTCCCAATAATATTGGAGAATGTAGCTTTCTATTAAATACAGGATACCCAAAACCATGACACAGTTCTTTACAGGACCATAACAACTGAAATCTGAGAGCAGGTCTATAATATAATGAATTCTGGGTAAATTAGGACTCATTAGGTACTAATAATATATGGTGGGCAGTCACTTCTGTTTTAGGGTAAAACAGTAGACAGAGTCAGTGAAAAGAAAGTTTGGCCACTGTCAGCCTATATTTGGACAAACACAATAACATGGATTCATAAAAAGCAGTGCTTTTGGTATTCATTTTTCAAATTATGAGTCATTACAATGGTGGCATCACGTCTTAGGGTTCGTTAGTCTTTATTTTTTGTGAAAGGTTTGTGAAATGGAAACAAAGGCAGGAAGTAAACACAGTAAAATACATAAGAGGAATGAAGATCCACAATAAATCAGGAAGTATACTGAAAGAAGGACCAAGTGCAAATGCACAACAACAACAGTGTAGAGCACTGTTGTTGTCGTGCATTGTACAGGTAGAGCAATATAGAACTAAATATTACAAAAAAACCCAAGAACAGAAACATTGATAATTATAAAGATTTTGCCAAACAAAATCCTCACAAGCATCATATGAACTGTGTAGGCTTAAAGGTCAAAAATAAGTAGTTCAGTATCAGTTCCAGCAGTATCATTCTGCATTTGACTGATGAGAATCAGTCATGTGGAAGAAAGATGGTAGGACTGATGGAGGAAAAAAAACCCTGAGGCTCTTTTGTCACTTTGTGTGAGGCCTCTCTTCTGTATGCATCCCCAGTTCCCTCAAGCCTGGACCGCGCTTCATTCTCATGCTGCCGTTGCCCCTGGGCTCTGGTGCTAGGGTGCCAGGGGCTTCTGGGGCCACGCAGAATATGGCATGCGCTCAACACGGCCCATTGTCTGCATGCTAATAGTGTGGCAAAACCATCTTAACATTTTTCATTAGCATCACTTAATCCATAAAACATTCCGACTTGTGAATACAAGTGCTGACTAATTATGTTTTGCACGGTGGCCATCGTCGGTCTGCTGAAGGAGGACATTGCAGGGAAAATAAAGTTGTCTGCTGAGGAGGGAGTAAGGAAACTTTGATTAAAAGAGTTTTATAAAAAGGAATGACTGATGGAACCACTGAGAGCTCAGCTTAGATTTGTAACAGTTCAGGTTGTTATCAGGCGAGACTAGGACCAGCCCTGGGGTTCTGCTTGCAGACTCCCTTAGCAGGTTAGCTGGCGCCAGCGTGTACCTCATCCACTAACAGGCTCCTTTTTGTTCCCTCAGGTCTTGAGAGGGGGGGTAGAAGTATTGAGAAGGTGGTGGCAGTTCTGAGAGGGTGAAATCAGTAGCAAGCTAGCACATGTTAGCTGATGGATGTGGCCCTCCCTCTCTTCCACTGACCAGCTAAAGCCGCCTGGCGGCTAATGAAGAGTGACAGCTCCCTGGGATTTGTGTGCTCTGCTTCTCATTTCCACCGCTTCTTCTTACAACAAATGCCTCATGCTTTTTCCCTCACATTAAAAAAAAAGGGGTTTCAGGCTAGTTCAAGGACCCCTGAGACCCTCACATTTGGTGTTGTGTTTTAATGAGCAGTGGCGCTGGGCTTCATTGAGCCTTTCTTGAGCCCACTTATATCTGCTTCTATCCAGGCTGCTTTAAAAGCTCTGTCCAGTCCGTGTATCCATCTGCATGGCTACCGGAAGTTTCTCTGGCTAATTAGCAGTGGACTCATCCTCGGGAGAAACAGCTTTTTCTCCAGCAGCTGTAGACTCCTGCTGTCTCTTAGCCTCCTGTCCTATCACTGTCATTATTAGGTGCTGCTAATGACTGTTTGACTACCAGCTTTTACAGGTCCACTTTCACACAACCCCATGTGTATGCACATCTGCAGCGTAATCTGCGTTCAGGATGGTGTTGAATTCTATTTTTTCTTTGAAATTCATAGAACTGGAAAAAAATCGAATGAGCTGGATTTGAATCACAGTGCTAACCCTGCACAAATGTGCATATGTTATGAATGTGAAAATTTGTTTTGGAGACCAAAAGTATTTTTTGCACTAGGCTATAGACATTTTTATTTCTGCTGTAAAATTGGGTTTGTTAGCATGTATTGAGATTTACTTCCTGTCGGAGTTAGCCATGATTCACCATCTAAGGAAACGCAGTACTTTACAGACCAATAATAATTAAACTCTTTACTCAAACTTGATAAACAAATCCTGATCACAGTTTTGGCTTGATTTTTTTCCCTTCATTTTAATAATAGCTCCAATAATCACAGTAGATTAGTCATATAGCCTTGAAGTTTATTTCTTTTGTGTTGTTGCACTAAAACTCCCCTTTCCACTCTGCAAACTAAGACTGATACACTCTCTTTTGTTGCCACGCTCTTCAAATCTCAGCGCTCAGTTTCCACAGACAAGAAAAACTGACTTTCACCCCTGTCACTCAGAGTTCGAACCAGAGGTGCAGGCTCTCGTAGTCTCCGACGTCTCCCCTAACAGCTTTCAGCTGTCCTGGATGGCCGAAGAGGACTCCTTTGACACCTTTGTCATAATGGTCAGCCAGGCCGAAGGCTTGGACCAACCGCGAGAGCTGGTGCTGGGTGGTGAGGAGAGAACTGCAGTGATGACAGATCTCGATGAGGATACCGAGTACAAAGTAGAAATCTTTGGGCTCAATTTGGGAAGACGCTCCAAGTCTCTCTTGGAGGTGTTGAGAACAGGTACACAGTGAAAAGATGGAAACAAGAAGCCCAAGCTGTGAACTGGATCTCTGGCTATGTCTTGTCAGCATAGTCGATGTGGAATGGTGTCATATCCTGTCTTTGGTGGTAACAGCATGATGAGTAGTAGCTGTGTAGCTTTTAACATTCATCCCTGATAAAGTACATCTTTTTGTCTACTAACCTGGTAAAGAAAAAAAAAGCATCACAGTATTTGGGCTGCCCTATGTTTGACAGAACTCCTGAGCGGTTCCAGCAGATAGTCGTAGCAACAGCAGGCCTGAGACAAACAACCTGGCAGATTGGGGACTGCTGATCTCAAGGCTGCTGCTGGATAAGAATTTGACCAATACATGAGTTTACTGATATCAGCCTACGGTTAAATTGGTCTGGTATGACTGAGATGTAGCAACAACACTTATGATGCATTATAATTACAGTATTACTATAGTTTTAACCTCATGACATCCACCAGGATGGTTCACCACCAGTGAACCACTAAGGACAGGTTTAGAGTTGGGTTGCAGTTTAGCCTCAGATAGTATAAGATGTTATTTTAGCTTTCTGTTATAACATTTCATTTGGGTATGCTATATAGATGAAAAATCTACATAAAAGGGTAGATTTGAACCTAATCATAACCCTACCCTGAACTCTTGGATGTTAAGAGGGTAAAGGAGATTTCACTATCCCCAAAGTGGTATTCAGAACTGTTAGTAAATGAACCCATATAAAGATGCTGAATATGTGCATATAGTACATCGCCCAGAAGTATCAGAAAAGGCCATTCAAACTGTATTTTCAGTTGAGCCCCACTCAGGACATCTGCTTAGCTCTTGACTTCCTTTTGATAATTTGTTCTTGTACGAATGCCAAATGTTGTCTTTGATAGCCTGACTTCATGTGTCAATGTCTCTATGTAAAGAAGGTGGAGGTTGTCCATGTCACATAAAACTGCTGTCTATGCCTGTGTCCCCCATCCATCCCCTCTGAGGGTAAGGATTTAGTCTTGAGTTGCGTGGCGCATGTTTCACTTTTGTGTTGCCATGAAATGGGAGCAAGTTAATCTCTTCAGGTCTGTCACGCAAGATACCGCAGCGCACTCTTTACTGGGAACAGTTCTTTCTGTGTGAGCCGGGGCCTCCCAAGGCCCCCTTTGTCTCTGGACTTCACTCTGTCTTACGCTTTCTTGCTTTCGCTCTGCTCTGAAATGAGTGCCTTTCAGTGGTGGATCTGCCCTGGTTACAGTGTCTACGTGTGTCTTTTTCATGTCTGTTTCTTCGCTCTGTAGGAGGAAATGCTCACTAGAACATGTTGATACTGTGCACTGATTGATATCTGCTTCTATACCGTGCTCACTAAGAGTTCTAAAAAAAAAAAAGGCAGTACACATATTGACTGATTCTTCTGTTTTCTTTGTCCCTGCCTGCTGTTTCTGTATTGCCTGTGCCAGACCTGGGCTCACCCAAGGGCATTCGCTTCTCTGATGTCACTGACACATCTGCAACTGTTCACTGGGTGACTCCAAGAGCTCGAGTGGACAACTACCGGGTCACTTATGTGCCTGCCTATGGAGGTCAGTATTTTAATAAATGTGGCGAAGCAGGGAACATCTACAGTAGACATGCTGTGCTTCTTGATTAAGAAAATCCTCCAAAAGTCACACGCAGCAGAGCTGTGACGCTGAACACCCTCCATGCTTGGATTAGGAAAACCAGATTTCAGTATCAGTTGCAAAAGCTGTTATAGTATGAAGTAAGCCTAGATCTGCACGACTTCATAGCCAGCATGGAGATTCTCACTGCTCTATAATTGCTCTTCCATTCATCAGTTTTATCTTCCGTCATAACTCTTTTGTCCAGAGATAGACTGATGCTGCCCCCTGTTGGCCACTGGTAGGTATGTCTTCTAAATGAGAGACTTCAAAGATAAAATGAAAATCAGGAAAAATTACTGCCCTATCATAACATAGACCCATTCATTCCAATGAAGATTTTATGTATTGCAGACCTCATTTTTGTATATTAAAAAGAGCAAATTATTTACAATTTGATTACAATGTGCTGATGCATCATGCATTTACAATTTGGACCCCAATAACTGGTCAAGATTACAATGTTTAAAAATCCCCATAAAATGTGTAAAAAAAAAAAAACATTCATTCATCACAAAACTGGACTTGAAGTGACATGGAAATGGAATATAGAGACAGCTGCAAAATGACTTGGAAAAACAGCATTTGTGGAACACACTGCATGTGTATTGTGTGTGGGTATCACATATGTGGTTAAAACATTCATCAATATGGGAATCTATCATGAGAAAAGATGTGATTTTATCTCAGCTACAAACTGCAATGAACACGATGAGATACAATAATTGAGGTTCAACAATGATTCAACAATGATGTGAATGAAGATTGTTCCCTGAGGAAAAACAAGTACTTCACTATTTCAAGCGAGCTTTAATAAGTTCATTCACAGAAGTTATTTAAACTCCCAGGCAATGCTAAGATGCTGTCAGTGGATGGATCTGCATCTCAGACTGTGCTGCCCAACCTGACACCTGGGGTCACTTACAAGGTCACTGTCATCGCTGTCAAAGGTCAGAGGGAGAGTGAACCTGGATCTGACAGTGTTACCACGGGTAAATACGCTGCAATAAACTCATTTGTAATTTGAAGAATACATATCAAAATGTTTATTTTGTCTGTATTTGTCACCTTATCTGTCATACTGTGAAAATCTTGCTTGTACAGCTGCTGTTTACAATCCCAAATGTTTATTAGGAGCCATTAGGAACCACGCAGGTAGGATAGGTAGCATAATGACAGAAGATCTGACTGTTCAGACCAAAAAAATATTAATTAGATTATTTGAACAAAATTAAATTATGGCCGCAATATAAAACTCAAATTTCCATTAGGATTAGAAAATAAAGATGTAGTCATTACACTTTGGTTAGTTAGGTTAATGTTAGCCTAATCCAAAGCTAGGCTGATTAAACCTCAGTTTGTTTTAAAGGTACTTTATGTAAATTCCTTTTAAAACCTTCCAAAATTGACCAGAGCAATAAAAGTAATATAGAAAAACAGCTGTTATGACTTCATGTTTTGAAGAGATAGCAAGTGAACTTGAACTTGGGTATAGTTGTAGTTTTATGTAATACTACTCTGGACCACAACAACAGTGGAATGAATCAGTGTGACCTTCATTTAACTGGGAAAGTCACTAAGGACACATTTATATAT
>VUQJ01014690.1:5402-18527 GCA_015108635.1 Andinoacara biseriatus
GATGTTTGAATCCGATTAGGGCTGCACAGTTAAATGAACACAAACACAAGTGATTTTGTTGCATGTACCTGCAATCTCAGTTGTTCTCTGCACCGTGCACCTTGAAGTTTCCTAGAGTAGTCTGGATAAGTAGCATGTGAAAAGACAGACATGCAACAACATTCAAACATCTACCACAGCAGAAGGTGAAGAGCTTCCTTGGAGATGATCATAACCTGTTATTTGGAAATACTTTGGATTTAGGGCAAGTGATCAAAAAAATCATATGCAAAGATTGTTGTAGAGTTGTGTCTGAGCAACACAACTAACTTATTCAACTGCCTGAAAAAGACACCACAAACTGCAGTAATTAATGCATGAAGGCCGAGAAAAGCAGTGTAGCAGTTGCTAACGTGAATCATCCAACAGCGACTCAGATTTCCATAACAGTGAGCCTGTACATCGTGCCCATCCGCCTCACAAAGACTCAGCAAAAACACCAACACAGTCCCAACTCAACAATGAAGGCTTCAGGAAAATGGACAACTTGCACACAATTACTTTTCCAGGAATTTCCAGGAATGTAGCAAAGGCAAAAGCAGTGCCCTGTTAATTTAATTTATTTGTGCTGAATTTTTTTTCATTCATATTTTATTTTGATGCAAATATTTGTACAGATGTGAAGATGTGAAAGCAATATTCTATCGACATGACAGTCCAATGAAAACAATTTTGCCATGAAAATCGATTAATAATCACAACAAATAATTGTGACCTCAATATTGATCAGAATAATCTTGATTATCATTTTGATCATAATTGCAGCCATATACATGATGCTTATTAAAGCAGCCTGCCCTTCATAAAAGCTTTAATTTTGTGTTAGCTGTTTCAGAGAAAAGCGTGTTCAACCATGACAATGTATTCTAGTTTTTTTAGTGCATTCATAAAGTTCTTTAAGCATGATTTTATTTTTCATCAGAATTTCATCTCCTAGAGACACATCTTGGTCTTAATTTGTTCATTTTTGGATTGAAAATCTTCTCTTTGTACTCACTGCTTCACTGGTGGCATAAATGAACAGAACATTAAAAACCAGCAGCAGCAGACCTATTAGAAACCTGACATGTAGAGCAAAACTATAACTGCTGTGCGCATCCAAAGAGCTTGGACAATAAAATCGACACCACGAGAAACAACTGTGATAAAATAGTAACTGGTATGAAATACAAAAAAACAAAACAAATGATGACATTGTAATAGGTAAAGTGGTAGTAATTATCAATTTTAGACAAAGCAAATATGCGTTTAGGGTGCATTTTTGCTGTTGTAAGATTGAGTCACTCAAGCCCCTTTTACCACAGAGTGAAACGGGTAAAGCAAAGAGACGTCTGCATCTATTCTGCAGCCTGTGTTTGATGCTCCAGTGCCATTATGTTAATAGAAACTCTGGGTGTTGGGTCCCAGAGGATCTTCCTGACAGCACCAAGAGCCTATTACCATTGCCTGTCTCTGTGATATTTCTTTGACATGTCTCATTTTTTTTCGTTAGCATCTAGAGTCAGTCTTTATACCCTTTCTTTCAATCTCTATATTTATAATAAACATTGCTATATATGCATATACTGTATTAATTTTTGGCCTCTTGGTGTATTTGACATTGTAATAGAGCAGAGCAGTGAATAATTCTTAACATATAACTCACATCTGCTTAATTATCAGTTTGTTCAAGAGTGATCTCAGCCATCTGGCGTTGTCTTTTTATGTAAACACTGTCATTGGCTTCTTGCCTTGACTAAATACAGGAGTCTGAAGGATAGAAGGCTCTCATCTTCCTCTCATTCGTCCAGTTTTTCTCCCTTACTAACATGTTCATTATCTTTTACCACTCTCTCTATTTTATTGGCTCCATCATTATTCAACATTAGATCTAAATCCTTCCTCTGACTGCTTCCAGTCTCATGTTTGTCTTCACTGCTTTGCCATTTTCAGGATCTTATTTTTGCCATGCATAACGTCCCTGTATCTGTATCCACCTTTGGGCATTTTTGGGCCAACCCCCCCAAAAAACTCCTTTATCACACATTACTCGTCTGACATGATTTACCTGATTACTTGCCCTGCTTGTGTGTCTGCAGGATAGTGTCTTTGTGAGTAAACTCAAAATTTTTTTTTATAGCCAATGATGAAACTGCAGTCTGAATATGTTGTATTTCAATTAGTGGTGTTATTATCTAATATTTGAACCCTGATTTCTTCTTCTGAGCTATCTTTTTGTTCACGTTCAGTGTAAACACCCCAAAGAAAAGAGTAATAAGTGTGAATACTGTAAAAGGCTGCTACCCCTAAGTATTGGGCTATAAAATCAAATTGCGTAAATGTAGGTTGCAGAAAATCGGGAATCTTGATTCACATCACGTCCCAGGTTTCTGTTCTCATGGCAGGCTGTCGGTGTCTAGTGCCTGATTAAATACGGAGAGCTGAGATTGGCCCCCACCACCACTGTGCTGGGGAGAGAGGGTCGCACATAGCCATGCAACACATATATACAGTTCACACCATGCAATGATAGATAAACTGCTTTTTACCCAGTTTATCTTTATAAGTGAGATTTCCTTATAAATAATACTTTAATAAGGATATACTTGCAATAGAAAGGTAACTTCTTCTTTTCTTTTGAAAACATACAGTAAAGATACACCAACAAAAGGAGGCAAACCAAGACTGTTCATGCTATCTATAATACTGGGAGTTTGTTGAAGACTGTAAACATATTTCTACTCTAAAGTTGGCAATTTGACTGCAACATGGGAGTCTATGAGGAGTGACATTCCTTTATGTCTTTAGGACATTCCTGCAGTTTTACAAATTGATGTGTGTCATCTGGCCTCATGGATAGATAAAGCTCAGTATCATCTGCATAACAATGAAAATGTATGCAATGTTTTCTAATAATACTGCCTAAGGGAAGCATGTATAATGTAAATAAAAATTGGTCCTTGCAGAGAACCCTGTGGAACTCCATAATTAAGCTTCGCGTGTGAAAAAGACTCCCCATTTACATGAACAAATTGGAGCCTTTTAGATAAATATGATTCAAAAAACTGCATTGCAGTACCTTTAATACCTATGGCATGCTCTAATATCTGTAATAAAATGTAATAATCAACAGTATCAAAAGCTGCGCTGAGGGCCAGCAGGACAAGCACAGAGATGAGTCCACTGTCAGAGGCTCTAAAAAGAGATAATTTGTAACTTTCACTAATGCTGTTTCTGTATTGTGATGACTACGAAACCTGACTGAAACTCTTCAAATAAACTATTCCTCTGCAGATGATCAGTTAGCTGCCTTAAAACTACACTTTCAAGGATTTTGGAGAGAAAAGAGAGGTTGAAGATTGGCCTATAAGTAGCTAAGACAGTTGGGTCAAGTGATGGCTTTTTAAATAGAAGTTTAATTACAGTCACTTTGAAGGCCTGTGGTACACAGCCAACTAATAAGAGATTAGATTAGATTAAACTTCATTAATAAAGACAGATTGGTCATATTTAAGATTGAAGCATCCATAAATGGAAAGACATCTGAGCAGTCTAGTAGTAATGGGGTCTACTAAAGATGTTGATGGTTTGTAGGAAGTAACTATTGAAGTTAACTCTGAAAGATCAACTGGGGCGAGAGAGTCTAAACAAATACCAGCAGTGCTGAAAGCAGCCGAACATGAAGATCCTTTTTTTTTTCTCAGTTCATTAAAGAATTCAACGGTTGAGATTTACATCAGAAAAGCAGAAGAATAGAATAGAAAAATCCCTTTATTTGTCCCACAATGGGGAAATTTCAAATAGGAGAAGAGATGGCGTTTTACAGAATTTTTGTTTTTATCAAATGTCAACATGTAACTCTGATTTATGTGCATATTTATCTAAAATAGAGATACAGCTGGGGTTCTATTAGCAGGTTGCATCCAGATATGTCATAAATTAGCTGTATGGCAATATGTCCTTTACGCTCCCAGTTGTTTTCTCTTCTTCTTGTCTCTATCTCTCAGTCCCTGTTGTAGGCCAATTAAATCTGAAAGTGTTTTTTTTTTCCTTTTCTTTTTTTTGCTGAGTCTGTTTGAGACCTAACTTGAAAACACCCAAGGCTCACATCACTTGGAGGCATCATCTGTTTGACCTTGGGCTGGTGCACCAAGGCAAACCTGTATATATTAATAATGCTTGAGCTGACAAAATCTTTATGGGTCACACAGTCTGTTGGTGCTGCCTTTTAGTTCCTGCTGCAGAGCTTTACAGTAGCTCCTTCTATGCTGTGTAGAAGTTTTGTTTTCCTCCTTGTTTGGTCATCTTTAATTCTATTCTATTTTACAAACATTGCTATATTCCCTTATACTTTCTCTCCCGTGTCTCTCCACAGGATGACTTCCTCTTCAGTGTGTCCATAGTGAGTGGGCTCACATGTGCCGTGCTGGCTGTGGCCAAGTTCATGCTGGGAAGAGTGCTGACTAGTCGGGCACTTATCACTGATGGTAGGACACACACATACATGGATATGCGCGGACACACAAACTGTTCACCATAAATAAAAAAGAAAACAATAGAAGAGCAAGCACAGGGCATGTTTAGATAAATGGTCTAAAAATGTTTTTGTCTGTGTTGCATAATTGTTTTTTCTCCTTCTGTACTAATGATTATGTGTTCCTTGATAAAGAAAGGTCTGTAACCCCACCTTCATGGACACAGTTTTGGTGACATGTTGACCACCCACAACAACTAAGCAGCTTTCTTGTTTTGGTTGTATGAAATATATGAAATATAGTTGTATGCTCATGTAAATAAATTACAATTGCAATTAATATTTTTAAACCATCTAAGTTGAAATTCTTCTAAACAGCAAAATACTGTAAGTTCTAGCAATATCACATCTTAAAAAAAGAATAAAAAATGAATAATCTAAAATTACACTATCAAATTGGCCACCGTCAGAATGATATATTGACTGGATTAAAATCATTGATGCATTAACTTGTCAGAGGCTTTCAGGGTTTTACCCGATCCAGAGGAAGCTCATATTCTTGGATGGCGTGTATACATCACATTTTGTTATGCTCTTTGAGTTTTCTGTCATGTTGCGTGTAAAGTGTAGAAATGAGTGCCCAAATGTAGGACGCAGGAGGCAGACTTAAATTATTTAGGCACAACTTTAATTCAGGCTGAAACACAAAGAAAAAACTAACAAAGTGTATAACTAAGAGAAATCCAAAGACACAAGCATTCACAGCAACAGCTACAGAGAAGCATAAGAAAGGTCAGGAAGACAGGACTCTATATACACTGAGGGCTAATTAGGGACTAGATACAGCTGGAGAATGAGACACAGGTGCCCTCACATGTAAGGATAATCAAAGAGGTAAGAAGCAAAATCCAAAGCAAGATAAGTGAGAAAACTGAGGTTCTCTGTGCATTCATATCTACATAAGAGATATTTCACATCATGTCTTCTGCACAAAATGATTCCTATTAGTGCCACTTACTCCAAGCAGAGACATTATCTGATGATAATGATAAATTCAATAAAGGGCATAAAAAAATCTAACATTTAAATGCATCACTGTTGCAAATAAGTCAAAAGATTAATGCTGAAGAAAACTATTATTCTGGTGATGTAAATGGATTGGTTCTTATGCAGCACTTTTCTACATGAGCATCCAAAGCACTTCATACAGCATGTCATATTTTTTCATTCACACAAGCACTTTCTACATCTAAATGGTTTCTATCTAACATTCACACTCCGATGAATGGGTTAGGAGCAACTTGGGATTCAGCATCTTGCCCAAGGATACACTGGCACACAGCCAAGGATTGAACCACCAACCTTCCAGACAACCTGCTCTACCCCCTGATCTACAGCCACCCCTAACATAATGTACCCTAGAACAGGTTATATGTTTACCTGTTACCACAGCAATTTACAGTAGCCATGTAAAAATGGCACTTTTGTGACACAGAAAACTCTCCCTATCTATTGCTTTGTGGTGCCCCTCTCAAGAAAAATATGTGACACTGGAGATTAACCTAAGCATGGGACATCAATGAGATGGCAAGAACCGACAAAAACAAACAAGTCATCACTAAAATGACAGATCAGAACAAAAATCAGAATACAAAAATATCATGAGGACTGCAAGAATTCGAAACGAACACAAGATCAACAGATGAGAACCAAACAGAAAATTCATATTAACAAAGAATTCAGAACCCCAGGACTGAGGCATTTTCAAAAATCTCAACCAGCAAAGCAGTTAGAAGCTACAAATGTCAAATGAATGGAGTGAACTTTGAAGCAGAATATTTCATCCAACACATTTAACCCAAGGAAATTAAATAGAGTTGAAACAAACATTGCGAAACCGAATGTGCCTGCACGTGTTTCACTGTGTGACGTTCTAACACAACCAAACTGAAAAAAAAAAAAGTACTCTGCAATGACCTGCTGCTCGTAGGCACATGCTCAGTTGCACAAAAGCATAACACACACACACACACACACTGTCTCTCGCAAACACACGCAGCACACTGCTATCCCCAGGTCTCAAAACGCACAGGGCATCAATCCAATAAACCTGAGGTTGCTGTTCTCTGAGCCTCGGCTTATTTCCCACAAGGCTGTACACTTACTGCAGGCAAGACAATAACCCACTGTGCCAGCTTTCACACATGTAATTATAAAGAAAAGCATCAGCCACTATAAAGGGTCATTCAAACACAGTATACGCGACTGCTATGTAGTGTGAAGCCATTTATATCAAAAAAGCAACAAAATGTTTAAAACATGACCTGAACGTCTACTGCATGGACATACATAAGCGAATGTGATTGTAGCTGCCACTTCAGATTTATCCTGCGTAGAAGGTTGAGTGGTATCAGCCTTCTCGTTTACCTCTCAACAACAAAGTCCCACGCTATCCCATTAATGCTAAAGTCCTGACCTCTAATAAACAGCTGTTCATGCTCGGAACTATGCACCACATTTCACAGCAATTTAAAGGGCCGTTATCAGGATTAGTAAATCTTACTCTCTACAAGTTTAAGATTCCAAAACTACCATAGAAAGGTTAGGAAAAGAGCACAATCATGGTTAACACAAATACATGTTTTTATTTATACTAACTTGTGTTAAACTGTTTGTTTTTCAGGGTTTAATTCTCTGGTTGGAGCGATCATGGGATTTTCTATTCTAATCAGCGCGGAAGTTTTCAAGCACCACACTGACGTCTGGTTTCTGGATGCCACCATTGGAGTTCTAATTGGACTTATTATTTTGGCATATGGGGTGAAGTAAGAGAGGAACCGACAGCCGTGTCTAATCTGAAACATTTCATAGTTTATAGTTATTTAGGAATTATCTATATTGTCCTAATGTCACATTCTCATGTCAACTCAACAGCTCTGTATCAGCTAGGGGTGATGAGTGCCCAAATAGGCTGAGACAACCTGCATAAATTCATTTATGCTCATTTATTTTAAAATAATAATTTGTTTCTTTGCCCACAGGCTCCTGAAGGACATGGTTCCCCGCGTGAGACAGACAAGGAACTACGAGCGCTTTGAATGAGAGACCTGTGTGTTGACCAGATGAGCAGGTTCTAACATACTCACACACCTGCACACCTGGGTCCCTCCTGCCCTTCCTCTCTCTGTATTTCATACACTCTTTCATCTACATTTCATTACACACTCACAGGGACCGTCCACACTGATGTTCCCATACACACATAAATATCTATACATATATACACGCATCACTGTGTACATACTGTACAAAATGAATACGTGTGTCATGCATACACACACATACATGCATCTGTGAGATTCTGAGAAGAAAGGACATGATTGAAGAGCATCCCCAGGGAACGAAAGCATTTCAGATTGTTTTATCTTGCTTCACATCTTTAAAAAAACAGAAAAAATATTCAAGAACTGGTTTGGATTTGTTCAAGCTGGACATACATCACTTTGCTGCTAAGAGGACAACATTAAAGCCATCACAAATTTTTTTCAAACTAATATGAAAGATTATGAAATGGTGTAGGTTTTGCGTAGGTGAAAATAATGCACGTTATCCCAAAATTTGCTTTAGAACATGTTTTGTTTTTGACCCAGAATTAAATGCAGGATTGCCCACTAATTTGCTTTGTATTTCTAGTTATCTTTAAGCACAGAGGAGAGAGATGAAATAAAAACTTCTCACAGCCTCGGTGTAGCTTGTCTGCCTCCTAGATAGTCTCTGAGAGACACAGAGAGAGAGAGAGGAAGTAGGAAGCAGAGAGAAAGAGGCTCAGGCAGAGCACGCTGAGTCAGCAAATGCTGCTACTTCCTAAAACATGAAAAGTGTCTACAAACTACACCCGAAGTTAACGAGAAATAAAGAGGACTGGAGACACTAAGTACAAGCATTTGTCATATATTGGCTAGAAACACAAGCACACAAATCTCTTACTTGTATTACACTGCACACCCTACTAAAGATCACTTTACAAGATTATTTCAAAGTGCAGCAATTTATACTGGCTCTGGTGCACAACATAGCAGCTGGCATTGACAGCAAAGATAGCATTAATTTAGAAAGTATGATAAGGGGGAGGAGCAGTGGTAGTAGGTTATAAAGCAGTTATAAGCCTAAACCAATATTAAACAACCTCCTTGATATGGAATTTGCCATTTGGAGATGCTTGACTTTGTGTCCTGCCTAACCTTAGGTTATGCTCAACATCCAAGCGCCGTGATTATTTTATTTATTTATTCATTTATTTTTTGCTTAAAATTTATGCCAGGCCCAATTTTAACACAAACAGAAGTGTTTTTTAGGGTCTTTAGCCTGTATCAGTCTCTATGTCTTACTGCAATATATTGTACAACAGTCACTGAAATGTATTCATTAACTTTTGGTTTATACTTGAAACTCATACGGACAATAAAACATTTACCAGGTAACAGCTAACAAGTCATGAATAGTGACAACATGGACATGAAACCTAAGATTCCATTTGTTCATATTGTTTACTCTATGCTTAATGTAGAGGTTTGCTCTGTGCAGTTGGGGATTTATTACTTTTATTAATGCCGCTTCGTTTTCCTGGTTTTGTCTGTAAAGTTGATACGGGAAAGATTAAAGCAGGTGTGGCTCTAAGCACAATGACAAAGATAAAGCAGCCTGTAGAAATGTCATGTGCAGACACAGTGTTTCTCTGACTTACCTCTTTGTTCCGCATGTTTCCACCAGTATCATTCATTATTCCGTGCAATGAATGAATGTAAATACAAAGCACATGGTATGTAAATATGTTTATTACACTGTTTGGGTGCATTAGTATCAAAAGTTCACATATAGTCATAGTCCTGTATGGCTGACATGAGAGTAGACAGTATATAGCTAAAGTACAGACTGATCAATGTTGCATATAATTAAAAATGTTTACTCTGTAGTGTGCATATTACTGTAAATGTTGTTTTACATATTACTGTAGATTATTGTTGAAATGAAATGACAAGTCTTACTGTAAGTTTTTGCACTGTAAGTGAAAATATCTGATTGGATGTAGGTGTATTCCAACGATGCTGTCCAAGGCTTAGTCATGTTTCACCCTAAAAAAAAGAATTGATTGCCAACGTTTATTTTACATGCTGATAAATGAACTCCAGGTGATCCTGGCACAAATCAGTAATATAAAAATGTATTATTGTAGGTATTACACGCTCACAAAAGCTCTTAGATGACCACACATAGAAACACTGAGGAATTAAAAGCAATGAACAGGCTAAAATTCAGTATTCAGTTTAAAATTATCTAATGTGAATTAAACTGTACAAGTCATGTTTGTAACTTGGCTTCGTTTTATGAATGTGGATCCATGATGCATGTGAGCCCTCTTGTGGTTGGCACCATCCTGACAACAGTTTTAATTAATATTCAGCTGTCTGGATCAGAGTCTAAATTTATCCCCGGCTGAAAGCCTTGGGCACTGACTGTGAAGAGACCTACATCCACTCCACACTGTAATTATCAACTCTCAGTTGGCATACTGGACATGGTGCAGAATTATTGGTATAATCTTAAGTTTCATTGTGTGAAGAATACGGATAAGATTTAAACTGAAGGTGTGATTCAGCTCACACCATTTCTACTCACCAACAGCACACTGATTTGTAATGTTACCCCCTCTTTAATGCATAGAAGACAATCTTTACAATGGCTTTTACTAGCAAAGCACAGTGTTTACATGCTGAAGCCACAGTGTAAGGCACAAAACAAACTCATTATGCTTTGCAGTAGCTCTGTTACTCATATACAGTAAACTGCTGTGTTGGATAGAATGGAGACTGCTTTGACGTTGGCAGCAACATTTTTTCTACCTCTCTTCTTTGCACTTTCTTTTATTTTCATGCCACTTCTCCTGTCTGCATTTTAACCCCCAGATATTTAGTCCAGGTACTATGATTACGCTCCTGGTTACCCTATTACTCCTTAGCAATGAATGGTCTCTGAAGGTGTTGCTCCCAGTCATGGAGAAAGCGCAACCACTGAATGCCAAATATGTAAAATGTAACTGATTATCACTGCAGTTCCATTTAATTGATCTAATTTTTTTTTTTAACTTTTGTTCCCTTTCTCTTGAAAAAAAGGGCCCCTGAACATGTAGTTCTTGTTATGTTATATTATGTTGCACAAACTTATCATAATTGTCAAATGGTATAACACCTGAAAACCATTTCATTATGTCATTGAAACATTTCAGAAACATTGCCAATTCTGTATTCCAATTAACTGTGCCAAATCATTGAGAACATTTGTTGGCTCTGTTGAAATGTGCGTATCATTTTGGTGTGTTTGTAATGATGAACGGACTTCCCATTAACCCCCAAAAGGCATCAAACCATTCATTCTACAGAATTTCATGAGATTATGATAGCAATACTAACCACTCCTCTGTTGCTATAGGCTTTGCATGGGCTTGTAAAAATCCTTACAGTTTCAGTGGTTACAAATACACACACACACACTCAAACAAACACACACACACACACACACACACATATGCACACCACTATCTTTACAATAAATCAAGACTATGTGACATAATTATCGTTTGTACAATATCGACATCAGTGGTATTACAGATGATGTAAGCACCATTTATTTATGTAAAAGAAACAATGAAATATCTCTTTGTCAAAGAGAACTGTTTTATTGATCAATAAAGTTTTATCCTGCTAATCATCAACGATGCTAAGACATGTTTTGTTTTTGTTCTATTTAAAAACCCACCCAGCAACCTTCAAAGAAACAAGTACCAATTTTTGATGATTTTGAATGTAGTGACCGAACAATTAGAACAAATGCCTGTTAGAACTAATTTTAGGTCACAGGGTCAATTATGTAAATACAAAAAAAAAAACACTTATCAATAAATTTGAATTTAAATGACAAGAAGTATGAGTGTGAAAGGTTTAAGTAAGATGTTATTGTTGAGCACTTTTCTTTTATAAAGTAGGACAATTTTAAATATTTAAAGGGGATATATCATGCCTTTAAATCCTTCCTTTTCATATGTAAATCATTCACCTGTGGTCGATCTATATAAAGTAGAACTGCAATGCTTTGGTCTGAATTCATTGTAATTGTAGCTCCACAGACCCCTCTTTAACCCCATTCTGAGGCGCGTCTTAGAGCAACTGGTTTTGGTGCGGTCTCTTTAAATGTGAATGAGACATTTCACACCACACAACCTCCAGGTTGCAGAGCGTTCAACTCTACCCAGTTCAGCCATTTTTGTAGTTTGATAGCAGCGATACGATTAGCTACTGGCAGAGAAACAAGGAGGACTTTCCCCAATGATGTGAGTACATTTCCAAAGGACAAAAATAGAATATAAAGATATCTACGCAGAACCAGGAGAGAATACATTTAAATTTTCTGCACCCCTAGACACTCAAAGTGCACAAAAAATTGCTCATGTTCAGCTGCTTTCAGCACTGTTGGTATTTGTTTAGACTCTCTTTCTTCATTTGATCTTAAGGAGTTAACTTACAAAAATAGTTGTAATAGTTTATCCAAACCATCAACATATCTATTAGATTCCATTCCTACTAGACTGCTCAAAGAAGCCCTTCCATTAATTAATGCTTCAATCTTGAATAGGATCAATCTGTTAGCTGGCTATGTACCACGGGCATTTAAAGTGGCAGTAATTAAACTGTTACTTAAAAGCCATCACCTGACCCAGCTGTCTTAGCTAATTATAGGCCAATCTCCAACCTTCCCTTTCTCTCCAAAATCCTTGAAAGAGTAGTTGTAAAACAGCTAACTGATCATCTGAAGAGGAACAGTCTATTTGAAGAGTCTCAGTCAGTTTTCAGAATTCATCACAGCACAGAAACAGCATTAGTGAAGGTTACAAATTATCTCTTCTTAGAGCCTCTGACAGTGGACTCATCTCTGTGCTTGTCCTGTTGGACCCCAGTGCAGCTTTCGATACAGTTAACCATTACACTTTATTACAGAGATTAGAGCATGCCATAGGTATTAAAGGTACTGCACTGCAGTGGTTTGAATCATATTTTTCTATTAGGCTTCAGTTTTTTCATGTAAATGGGGAGTCTTCTTCACACACAAAGCTTATTTATGGAGTTCCACAGGGTTGTGTGCAAGGACAAATTTTATTTACACTATATATGCTTCCCTTAGGCAGTATAATTAGAAAACATTGCTGGGTCCCATGCCGCCTGCCTCTGGCCTCTGGGGGTGGAGCGATGGCTCTCTGCCCTCGTTGGTAAGTGCATTCCATGACACAGACACCCACCAACACAGCACAACAAAACTGTTGGGAGTGTGTGTGTGTGTGTGTGTGTGCATTTGTATGTGTCAGTATACAATTTATTTATTTTGGTTAATTAGCTGGTGTATCTTTCCCCTCTATCTTTCCCCTGTCTCCCACTTTTTTTTTTTTCTCTTTATTTTTTTTTTTGTTTTTTTTTTTTTTTTTTTTTTTTTTTTTTTTTTTCTTTCTTTCCTCTTCTTTTTCTCTTTCAGCCCGTCATTTCTGGAATAACAGAAATAATGTGTATATACACACAATTCTAATAAAA